>JAJMDW010000181.1:115907-129665 GCA_030573755.1 Starmera amethionina
AATCAACTCTACAAGCTACAACTGTTTTCATGATTTATAATTTATTAAATGGGAAGAGTTTTCTATACAGGTAACAGGAAAAGTCAATTAAATGACGGGAATTAACAAAAAAACGTTGCACAAAATTGCACAAAATTGTCTAAATTTACACTGGTTTACCACCAATGAATTCACTCCAACGACGAACTTCTGATGGAATAACAACATTTTCCTTGTCTTGGTTCAATTTGGTGTGGATGTTTTGTTTCAATGCTTTGGAGAACAACAAAGAGGTCTTTGGTTCGTTGAACAATGGAATACCGAAATCAATGGCATTACGACGCATAACGTAATCTTCATCCAATAAGTTTTCAGCTCTAGCTTTAGCTAAATTGAAGACAGATTTGATATCGTATTTTTGGAAAACTTCACGTAAGGCTCTCTTATCGGTCTTTGGGAATTCAATAACTTGGACTTCTGAACCTTCTGGTAAATAAGTTTTCAAATAATCAGCCACTTTCTCCGAGGCAGTGTAATATTTATAACCAATTGATGATAAAGTTTTAGCAACTTCACCCAAATTATCATTGGTTAAATCACCTCCAAATAAAATACCTGATGGTGGTAATGGTAGTTTAAAATTCATAGTGGATTGCAAAGCGGTCCAATAAGCTTCAATAACATCTTTACCAAAAGATGCAATTTCACCAGTGGAACTCATTTCAACACCTAAAAATGGATCAGCACCAGCTAATCTAGTAAATGAGAATTGAGGAACTTTAGTAGCAACATAATTATAAGGCTTGCTCATTAAATCAACTGGTTTAACATCTTTACCTAAGATAGACTTAACTGCAGTATCAATGAAATTAACACCTAAAACTTTAGAAACAAATGGGAAAGATCTTGAAGCTCTGATATTACATTCAATAACTTTTAATTCTGGATAATCTGGGTTTGTCTCAACATCATTTTTGATGATTTGCATGTTGAATGGACCAGTAATATTCCAAGCTTTAGCAACTTTATCAGTAATCTCTTTCAATCTTTCCATAACTTGTGGTGATAAATTTTGTGGTGGTAAAACCAAAGTTGCATCACCTGAATGAATACCTGCATTTTCAACATGTTCAGAAACAGCATGAACAACAACTTTACCATTTTCAGCAACGGCATCAACATCAATTTCTTGAGCACCTTCAATGAATTTAGAAATAACAACTGGGTGATCTGGAGAAACTTTAGCTGCATTACCTAATTTTTCTTCTAATTCAGTTTCTGATCTAATAACAGACATGGCAGCACCGGATAAAACATAAGATGGACGAACTAAAACTGGGAAACCAACTTGTTCAGCAAATTTTGAAGCTTCTTCAACAGAAGTCAATTCTTTCCAAGCTGGTTGATCAATTCCAATGGAATCTAAAATTGAAGAGAATTTATGACGATCTTCAGCCTTATCAATATCTCTTGGATCAGTACCTAAAACTTTAGCTCCATTTTCTTGTAATTTCAATGCAATATTTTGTGGTAATTGACCACCAACTGAAACAACAACACCTTTAGAGTTTTCTAATTCATAAATATCTAAAACTCTTTCAAAACTTAATTCTTCGAAATATAATCTATCAACTTCATCAAAATCAGTTGAAACAGTTTCTGGGTTATAGTTGATCATAATTGTTTTTTTACCTTCTTCTCTTAAAGCTCTTGCAGTGGAAACAGCACACCAATCGAATTCAACAGAAGAACCAATACGGTAAACACCTGAACCTAAGACTAAAGTACCATAATCATCAAATTCAACATCATTTGTGGTGGCATTATAACTGGTGTATAAATAATTGGTTGAAGCTGGGAATTCAGCAGCTAAAGTATCAATTTTTTTAACAAATGGAATAATACCGAAATTCTTTCTTCTTGCTCTAACTTCTAATTCAGTTGAACCGGTGGCTAAAGCAATTTGTTTATCAGAGAAACCTAATTTCTTAGCTCTTGAAATAATATCTCTATTCAAACCAAATAATGAACCGATTTTCTCCAATTCTTTTTGCATATTAACAATATTTGTTAATTTATACAAGAACCATTTATCAATTTTAGTTAATTCATGAACTCTTTCCACGGTGTAATTTTCATGTAATAAAGCTTGGCCAACAGCTAACCAACGACGATCAGTTGGGTTAGCTAAAGCTTCATCCAAGTTTTCAAATTCACCACCTTGGAAACCAATATAAGATGGATCAATTTGACGAATAGCTTTTTGGAAAGATTCTTCGAAATTACGACCAATAGCCATAACTTCACCAACAGATTTCATTGAAGAACCAATATCTCTTTTAACATGCTGGAATTTTGACAAATCCCATCTTGGGATCTTGGTGACCATATAATCTAAAGAAGGTTCAAAATTAGCAGATGTTGTTTTAGTAACTGGATTTGGTAATTCTGGTAAAGTGTAACCTAAAGCAATTTTAGCAGCGGTATAAGCTAATGGATAACCAGTTGCTTTTGAAGCTAAAGCTGAGGATCTTGATAAACGAGCATTGACTTCAATGACTCTGTAGTCTAAACCATCTGGTTGTAAAGCATATTGAACATTACATTCACCAACAACACCTAAATGTCTAATGATTTTAATAGCAGCCGATCTTAACATATGGTATTCTTCATCAGATAAAGTTTGGGATGGAGCAACGACAATGGAATCACCAGTATGAATACCTAAAGGATCAAAGTTTTCCATATTACAAACAGTAATACAGTTACCAACACGATCTCTAACAACTTCATATTCAACTTCTTTCCAACCTTTCAAAGATTTTTCAACCAAGATTTGTGGAGCTAAAGATAAAGATTGAGAAGCTAAATTTCTTAATTCTTCTTCATTATTGGCAAAACCAGAACCTAACCCACCTAAAGCGTAAGCAGATCTGACAATAATTGGGTATCCAACTTTAGCAGCAGCGTCTAAAGCATCCTCCACAGTATCAACAGCAATAGATTCGGCAATTGGAATGTTGATTTCGTTTAAAGCTTGGGCAAATAAATCACGATCTTCAGAAGTTTCTAAAGTTTTAATTGGAGTACCCAAGACTTTGACGTTATATCTTTCAAAAACACCCATTTTATCTAATTGGACACCAACGTTCAAACCGGTTTGACCACCGAAAGTTAACAAGATACCATCTGGTTTTTCCCTTTCTATGATATAAGTGATATATTCAGCAGTGACTGGTAAATAGTAGATCTCATCAGCTAAACTATGAGAAGTTTGATTGGTAGCGATGTTTGGGTTGATCAAAATGGCTTGTTTACCAGCTTCTTTCAACGCTTTGATAGCTTGGGAACCAGAGTAATCGAACTCACCGGCTTGACCAATGGATAACCCACCAGAACCAATAACTAGAACTTTTGAAACATCGACTAATTGATGTGCGTTTTCATCGGTGAATGCTTGCAATATACCAGCACCAGCGTAAGTGGCAGCAGTGGTAGAGTCCACAGTGGCAGCTGCTGCAGCAGAAGAAATGGACAGGAATCTTCTTCCACTGGCGACGTTTCTAGCAGTGAATTGTTGATGTTGTTGTTGTTGCTTCTTTGAAGTCGGCAATTTGGCCTTTGCTGCAGCTGCAACAGCGGATCTGGAAGATCTGGCAAGCTGGGAGCCTCTAGCAACGTTGAGCGAGGAGTGTCTGAAGAGCATTGTCGTTGCCGCTGAGATGATGAACTTTGAAGCAGAAGACTAAAATTGAAGAAATCGTCGAGTTTTATAAAGAGCGAGAAAAAGCAGCTCAGAGCTGAGTCAACTGAAAATTTTTAAAAAATTTTGGTGACGTCGAGCTGTGATTTTGCATTTGCAGGTTGTGAGTGAAGTCAGAGTGGTTGTTGTTGATGTATGGAAGTAGAAGAGTAGTTCAAACTTCACACCAGTTTCTGTAGACTTAAATATCAGACAGACTGAGTGCGTGTCTAGCGTATCGATCTTTAAGTTTGAACTGATCAAAGGGTGTGCTACATAAAATCTTACAATTTTGTTAGTAGTTAGCTAGTAGTAAAATAGACCTGATATTCATAAACAAACAGTGAACAACACCCACAGAATATCACTCTCTAGGCCTCTGTGGAATATGAGTATGTGTTGCAAAATAATTCAAAGCAAGTCATCGTCAGCTTCCACTATCGAGTTCTTGATCTTGAGCAAAATACTAGTTTTCCATTTATCAAGCTTACTGTACTGGTCGTATTCATACAACACAGAACTCAACTTCTCAGCGTCTCCCTCATTAACAGCCTCAATCACATCTTGCAACAATTTGTATTCACGAGTGGTTTGAAAACTGCTGTCAAGACCAACAGCTTCTTCCAAATATTTCGTAGCACCAACACGATCATCCCCTGCTAATTTCAACAACACAATTTTCATGAAATAATCTTTCAAACTCCATCTAGACAAATTATTATTGATGGAATTCTTTACAACTTTCTGATAAATTTGATCTGCTTTGAAAAATTCATCTTGTAAAGCATACAAGTCAGCTGCTTTCAAAAATGCCTTGTTACCCAATGCTTGTGCTGAATCCTGTTCGTACCAATCACCGGCATCTTCAAAAGCAATAACAGCTTTCCCTAAATCATTCAATTCTTCTTCATATAAAGTACCTAAATCCATCTTGAAATTAGCAGCACGACGGAATTGACCCTTACTGGTAAAAACCTCAATCGCTCCTTCAATACATCTAGCAGCTGAAGCTGGGTCTTCCAATTTATAAGATTTAAAAGCATCAACTAAAACATTTGCTGCATCATCTACGCTTCCAGCTTTCTTCAATGCTTCTGCTGCTTTCTCAAAAGTTTGTCCTGCTAGGCGGCCTTGTTTTCTAATACGGTATTGGTTAGCTGCCTGGATGTATAATTCACCGGCTTCTTCATAATTGTAACTTTTGGAGCCACCTGTTAGAAACCCAAAAAAACCAGGTTGAGAATTAAGCTTTTTGTCTGCCTTAAAAAAATGTTATTTTCTGTTCTAATGAAAGGTGATTTAGGTATCATACTCTGCGAATCAAGTCTTCAATGTCGCTCATTTTTGGTTTTTGCTGATAAAAAAATTGTTGTTGTTTTAAAGCAGGAGAAATAAATTAAAATAAAATGATTTTGATTTTTTTTTTTTTTTTTGCTACATTTATTTGTTTTGATTTACAAAATTATTAAAAACAGTGAGATTATCACAAACTACCAAAGAAACTCCATTTTTGACTTTACAAAACATTCAGCAAACATTAAACAGAAGAAAGAAACATGGTCAGATTTGAACAATTCCAAAAAGTCACAAACAAAGCACTCACAGAATCAACTAAAGTCCTAACATTAGACAATCTTCGTTCCTGCTATCCTTCACTAGACACCGACTTTCTCAACAGCATCAAAGAACAACTCATCAGCACACTGGAAACAAACATGCAGAATGAACTAGAAGCAATATATAAAGAAAGAGATTTAGAGACAAAATTGAATGAACTAGATGAATTAATAAACATAGCTAAGCAGAAATTAGCCAGTGGAGTTCCCAAACAACAACCAATTGAAACTCTCAGTGCACAAGAAATTGTCAACGCACATCTCATACCAATAAAACAAGCGAAACTAGCAGAATTAAAAGAATATAAAGATAAAATAATGGTTGAAAATAATGAATTGATAAAAAATTTACAGAATTTAGTTGTTGAAAACGAATCAAATTACAATGATATAATTAAACAAGTGGATGAGATTGTTCAATTCAATTCTCAAGCTCAAGATTTAGATATCTCAAAAAGTTTGAATAAAATTATTGAGCAAATTTCAAATACGGATGATATTACTGATTTAAAACTATAACTAATCATACTTTTTTTTTCAAAATCTTATTATACAAGAACCTTAATCAATTAACTGTAATGTGTGTTTATGTTTTTTTTTTTTCTTCTTCTCAGAAAAATCAAGAATTGTCCAACAAATAATTAGTAGCAGCAGCTAAGTTCCATTTCTCTCTATTTAAGGCATCAACTGCATCTTTTTCACTAAAACCCATACCAACTAATTCTTGAATAGCAATTTCACGTGGTGTTGTAGCTATCTTTCTAGTTGTATCTGTGGAATTTGTTGATGATGAATTTGGTTGTTGTGGTAATGGTTGTCCATGAGGTTGATTATGTTGTGCATATGGATGGGAATATGCTTGACGTGGTTGGGGTGGTTGAGGTGGGAATTGTTGATGCTGATGTTGTTGTTGTTGCTCATCTGGTGCATTACCAAATCCTGAAAAGATTTCTTCCCAATCATCAGCTTTATCATTGGAACTTTGAACATTTTCAGCTCCATAAAAATTATCATCTAATTCTTCGTTGAAATCTTGGTCAACATTCAAGACTTCTTCATCATCATCATCAAAACTAACTTCCTCAGCTGCTTGTAAATTTTCAAAATCATCGAATTCATTTCCTTCTTCTTGTTTAGCTTCAACTAAATTATCAAAATCAAAATCATCTTTTTCAGCTGATTTTGTTGATTTTGGTGTAGCTTCCGTTGCTTCGTGAAATTCATCTTCACTATCTGATTCATCAATTGATAACTCTTTGATTGGTGGAAACTCTTCTTCAACTTCTTTCTTGAAAGTAGCTGGTGCTTCTAATTCTTGAGTAGATGGTTCCGAGTTAACAATAGGTTGAATAGTTTTGTCTTCTTCATCTTCTTCCTCTTCTTTACCAACAACAGCAGCAGTAACTGCACCGACTGCTGCCCCTACAGTAGCACCAACAACACCAACACTTTCACCAATTTTTTCAGTTGCTGATTCAACCCAACTACCAGGAACATCATCTTGAACGATTTTTTCAACTTTTGGTTCTTCAGCTTCTTTAACCGCAGTATCAGCAGTAGGTGGAACTTGTAAAGTTGCTTCACTTTTAGATTCGTAACCTAAAACATCTTCAACTGAAGCAGTTTTTTCTTCAACTTCAACTGGATCATTAATATCAATTTCATCTCCACGAACACTTAATGGTGCATTGTTTTGAACTGATGAAGTGATTGATTCAGGACGATCTGGAATATTAAACTGTTGTTGTGGTTGAGATTGAACAATGTTTGAACCTTCAGAAGTGACTGAAGTTTCAGGATTTGTTGTACTGAATAATTCTTCTGATGTTTCTGGAATTCTAACAGCATCTTGAGTTGCTTTAATAACTTGTGGTGTAATAATTTCTTCTGAGACTTCTTTATTTTCAGTATTCGTAAAAGAAGAATAATTCTTAGTGGTATCTTCGATTTGTTTATTTGTAAAATCTTGGACTCTTTGAGCATATTCAACTTGTTGTTGTTGAAGTTGCTGTTCAGCTTGACTCAATTCAGCTTCACGTTGTTTCAAATCATTAAATAATACAGTTAAATGTTGATCATGTTGATTGATTGCAGCTTCATTTTGTTTTTGTTGTTCTAGTCTTTTAGTCAATTCATTTTCTTTTGAAACAAATGCAGTCAATGCATCATCATAAGCTTGTTGACGTTGTTTCAACTCTAATTCTTTAGATTCTAAATCAGAAGCTAATTGTTGTAAACTAATTTGCTTTTGTTGATAACTTTCATGATGAGCATCTAATTCTTTAGTTGAATTCAAAATATTTTCAATTTCTTCTTTGATTGAAGATAATTGAACTTGACCAACATTTACTTGTTTAGAAGTAATTGCAGCAATATTTTTTGATTGTTTAATATCATTCTGAACCTTTTCCATTTGTTTAGTAGTTTCAATTTGTTCTGCATTAATCAAGCCTAATTTTTCTTTCAAAGATGCATTTTCCTTTTGCGACTCTTCTAATTCACGTTGTAAAGCTTGTAAATTAGTTTGAGCAGTGTTAAACTGAGCTTCAATTACAGATGTTTGTTGTCTCAAATCCTCAGTCTCTTTTTTAGAAGCAGCTAGTAATGATTCAACTTGAGAAGTTTGTTGAACTTCTTGATCATAAGCAATTCTTAAATTACTTAACTTTGAAGTAATATCATTTTTCAGTTGAGTAATTTTGGATAATTCACGTTCAGCGCGTTGACGTTTATCATGTAATAAAGAAGTTTGGGAAGTTAATGAGCCAATTTGATTTGACAAATTTGCCATTTCAACAGTAGCTTTTGATAATTGATTTGAAGCATCTGAATCATTAAAAGAATCTTTTTTCAATGGAAGACTTGATTTTTGTTGTAAACCTGTAACTGCTGGTGCAACAAAGCCTGCTAATGATCCGGCAATATTAGCTGCTGTGTTTACCGCAGTACCAGTGACATTGGTTGCAACTTTTGCAGCAGTGGCAGTTGGTGATGGTGTACTAACTTTTTGCTTTTCTAGTAAATCTTGACCAAAAGTTGAAGATGGAACAAATTTATTACCGGTTGGTGTATAAGTGACACTTTGACTTGATAAGCTTCTTGTAGTGGAAGTAACACTTGGTATTTGTGGAGGTGGCGGTTGGGAAGTAACTGGAGTTGACTCTGAAACAGTTGGACTTGGTGATGAAAATGCATCATTTAAATCCAGTAAATCACCAAGGGCAGATTTTTGTACTGTAGGTGCAGCCGTGGTAGTAGGGGCGGTATTAGTTGATGATTGTAGAAATTGAGTTTCAGCTGGTGGATTTAAAGAATTGATAACTGATTGTGGAACAACATCAGGTAATTCATAACCAGCGATTTTTTTTTGAACTAAAAACATTGCAATTGCAAATTCAGTTTTAGTGAATTCGCCCGTGTTTTGAATATCAGATAAATCCCAAATATTAGCTAAAACATCTTGAGGTAATTTCGATGTAGTAAGGAAATTTGCCACATCTGAAGCATTTAAAACACCAGTTTTTTGTTTATCTAAACCTTCGAAAACACTATCAAACTGTTGTTTCTTTTGTGGGGTAATGACCCAATCAGACGATGCGTTGGTGAAAGTAGAAGGAACTCTTGAATTTCCAGGTCTAGTTAAAGAACCTGTGCCATTTGAAACTAACTGATTACCAGTGACTTGAGGACTAAAGGTAATCGAAGAATTGGAAGATGATGAAACAACGGTTGAATTACGTGCCAAATCCCAATAAGCTTGTGGGATCGCTGTAGGCAAAACTTTGATTGATCCATTCAGTGTTCCTTGAATCAAAAACATTGCTAAAATAAATTGTTCCTTATTTAATTGACCAGAACCTCTTATATCAACTAATGCCCAGATATCACCAAGTGTAGTAGTAGATAACTTCGCTTTGAGGAAAATATTTCTAGCCTGTTCACCAGTGATGATACCAGAAGGAGCATTTTTATTGAACAATTGTGAAAATTTAGAAATATCATTATTTGTCAATGGAGGTAGTTGAGTTCCAGGAATTGCAGATGATGGAGTCAAACCAACAATTGGTGAAGTTGGAGTAACAGCAGCAGCAGCATTTGCGGTAGCAGGACCATCGAAACGAGCCAATGGACCGGCAATATCAATTAATGCAGTGTCTGGTCTGGCACCACTCTGCACATGACCAATCAATCTTAGAGCAGCGTAGAACGCATTGACTGTAAGAAAGCCCAAGTTGGAAGGATCAACGCATTGCCAGATTTCACCCAAAACAGCTGGAGGAAGTCCTGACTTCTCAAAAGTGGATCTTGCAGTTTCACCGGTGACAATTCCAAGAGACTCGTTGTCTAAAGAATGGAAAATGGTGTCCGCGTAATGCTTCTCCTGAGGTGAAAATGGCTGGCGCGGATTAAACGCGACAGTGGACATCTTTCTAATTTTTAGCTTGACTGATTGTTGTTGTTGTTTTCATCTAAAACCCCTAAAAATTGTGTTGATTTTTTTTTTTTTGTTTTTCCGCGCTTTACAATTCAAATTTCAAAAGGAAAGGAAAATCTGAGAAATCTGGAAAAATTGACCAGAAGAAGTAACGGCATCTTGTCCATTGAGAAGACTAGAAAGGCTGAGAAAGAAGCGATGCGGATCAGAAAATACAATTTGGCACTGCTTGTTGGGTCGTTGTTTGTGGCTGCGTATCTTGGATTCAGTAAAACCACATTCACACACGACAAAGTGGTGCATTTCTCAGTCTTTTTCGCACTTACTGCTGAGTTCTACTGGTGTTTTGACTCTGGAAGCACAAGAGCACTACGGAATGTGACGCTGGCTGTGTGCGTTTTTGGAGGAGCTGTTGTCTCTGAGTTTATCCAAAGTTTTGTTCCATATAGAACATTTGATTTGATGGATATAGTGGCTAATGTGTTGGGTTCAGGGAGTGCATTGTTGGCATCTATGTACTACCATAGACAGCTGTTGGAAAAGAGAAGACAATTGAGGTACGACCAGCTCCGTCAATCAATCCCAGATATTTATGAACCAGAATCGGATGTTGATTTTGAAATGAACAATCATGAAAATAGCAGTGGGCATAACAGTGTCAGTGTGGATTTGAGCAAATATTCTAGTAAAGAGGATCTCACGTTGAAAACATTGAAACCAGAACCTATAGATGATGTTGATGTTGAATGAGTTAACGAATATATTATTTATTTTATTATTAAATCTATACAATATTTGCGTAGTCGATACATTTGATTAAATATGTTGATTAGAGCTTTACAATTCACCAGCAAATTGTTTTTCAAAAAAACCTCTAAAGTTATAAGTTTTCCCTGTTTCAGTAATCAAATCTTGATCTTCTTTTGATAATTCAAATGCAAAAATGTTTAAAGCATCTTTAACTCTTTGAGAATTTGAGGATGTTGTTAATGGTAGTACACCTTGTTGATAAACCCATCTTAACAAAATTTGAGCTTCGGTTTTATTATATTTCAAACTTAATTTATTGATGATGTCATTTAATGGACCTTCTTTTGCTCTAAATAATGGAGTCAATGGAGCATAAGCTTCCACTAAAATTCCATTTTTTTGTGCAAACTCAACAACACCTGGAGATTGATTTTGTAAATATGGATGATATTCAATTTGTAAAACTGAAGGTTTAATTTCTGCAATATCTAAAATTTTTTGAATATTTGTTGGACCAAAATTTGATAACCCAATGTTTTTAACTTTACCTTCTTTAACAGCTTTCTCCAAACCTTTCCATGCATCTTCAATGGTTAATCCATAAGTTAATTCTGGTTTGAAAAATTGAGAATGGATTAAAAATAAATCAATATATTCAACATCCAATTCTTTCAAGGATTTCAAAACAGAATCATAAGTGGTTTTACTTTGTGCTTTAAAAGTATCAAATCCAGGATTATATTTATCGGTAATCCATAAATCTTTTCTTTTGATCCCACTTCTTTTAATTCCTTCAGCAACTTCACCATGAGTATCATAAATTTCCGCAGTATCAATATGAGTAACACCAATTTTTAAAGCTTGTTCAATGGCACCATATAAATTAGAGTCCAGAGTGCCCAATTCATGAGAAGGTCTTGCACGTTTCGCATGTTGCCATTTGGTACCTGTTCCATAACCTAAAGCTGGGATTTTATCACCAGTGTTTAAAATGAAAAACGGAGTTTCAACTGATTTGACCATTATTTTGTTGATAGTTGTGAATGTTTTTTTGAATGATTGCAAAGATCTTGGAGCTTTCAGTAGCATAAAGAAGAAAGAACAGGGGGAATTTTGAGTAAATTCTCCAGATTTTATATCATTTGTAAGATTACGGAAATGAATTCAAATCCAGTTTTTTTATCCGACGCTGATAGTAGATACACATATTTTGAAGTTTGAAATTTCAAAACTGCGTGGAATCTGGATTAATAATATTAAACAGTGTGAAGTGAAATTAAAGCAAAGAGAAGGTTACAACTTACAACCATATTTAAAATATGTATGTACATCATCTATTAACATTTACTGTTATTTTTTTTTTTTTTTCATTTTTTATTTCTCTTTATATCTTGAATTTGATGGTTAAGCATGAAAATTTGAGCAAAACCTATTTCATTTTCAAACTAGCTCTATTTAACATGGCAGTCTTATGAATAACAGTTCTACGATCCATAACATTAGTTTTCCCTTCCCAAACATTAACAATTTCTTCACCTAATCTAACCCCAAAATCTTTATTTTTTCTTTTATTACAACCTTCTACAACCCAAGTCCAAGCTTTTCTAAAACGTTGTCTTTCATTAAGAGCAACTGGAACAGAGACATTTTTACCTCCAACTTTTTGTGTTTTGATAGCAACTAATGGAGCAATTTTATTTAATAAATCTGTTATTAAAATCAATGGATCTTCCCCAGTTTTTAATTTGACGATATATAAAGCTTTATTCATGACATTTTCCGCTGCTTGTCTTTTACCATCACTCATTATAATATTTGTCATTTGTGATATCAATGGGTTTTTTTTGGTTGGGATTGGTAAATCTTTTAATGCTTCAGCTTCAGCAATTTGTTCTTCAGTTGGGATGAATTTAGGTCTGTTTTCTATTTCTTGGATTTGTGGTTGTGATAGAGCTGGAATACCAACTGATTTGATCTGTTGACGGTATGCTCTAATATAGTTTAGCCATTCATCTTCATTGTAGAAATTGCCTGCCACATTTTGTGTTGTTGTTGTTGTTGTTGGTGTTGTGCTTGTTTCACTGGCTGTTTGAGCTGTAGAGTTAAATCTCACAAATCTTCTGGCTGGCAAAACACGACGAAATGCAAACATTTTAAAAGCTTTTGAATCGAATTGTTTTCAGCTCTTTCAAATGTTGAAAAATGTTGGAAATTTCACTTTTTTTTTTAATTATTTAAATTTTGGCCACTTTCTGTTTTTACCCTGCTGGAGAATTATTTTTTTTAATTTTTTTTTAAATTTTGAAGAAAATTGAAATCCAAAATTTTAAAAATTAAAGAAAACAACAGGAAATTAGACAGGAAAAAATGTCGTTTGAAGGTAATACCTAGTAGCTTTTATCATAGATGTGTTATATTAAAATAATAACAATTTTTTTTTTTTTTTTTAGCTCTTTCATCACAAATATCAACCAATCCAAGTGAAAAATTATGGTTGTTGATAAAACCACAACTTCACACCCAGATCAATGAGATATTATCTAAAGAATACAATCAATCTTTTGACTATTTGATAATAGACCCATTAAATCCAAATTACAGAATCACAGTGGCAGAATTAGTTGATTTAATAATATCAAAATTAAATAAATTCAATAATTCACCTCCATTTACTATAACTAGATTAATTGAAATACTTCTTACTCCAACCAAATGGTATAATAATGGAATCAAATTTTTAAACGCTTTGAAAAATGTTGTTGATGTACATTCCACAATTGAGCAGTTTAGTATAGATTCAAATGAAAAAATCAAAGATGAAGAAACAATATTAAATAAAATTGAATGGTTAAGTGATCAAGATTTAAAAGAAATTAAAGATCCAAATTATCTTGTTGATGAATTTGTTTTGGAAAAAAATGATAAAGATGTAGAGTATGATGAGGAAGAAGAATATGTTATTAATACTGAGGATAAAGATAAAAAAAGAAAAATTGATGATGATGATGATGATAATTATAATAACCATAATAATGAGGATTCATTTGAGAAAAAATATAAAAGTGATTCTTTCACCATGGAAGATGTTGAAGATGAAGGAGAAGAAATTGATACTAGTAATGTTTTAAAAGATATTGATATGACTAGCTAACTTTAGATATATATATATATCAATCATAACCTCTAATGAACTACGTGACGACTTTTTTTTTTTTTTTTTTTTTTTTTAATTAAAT
>JAJMDW010000182.1:0-36699 GCA_030573755.1 Starmera amethionina
CATTTAATGGAATCTGGAGTTGTTGGAATTAATAAAAAACAACATTTTTTAGGAGTTTTAACTACAGTTCAATTACAAATTTGGATTGCAGCAGGTGGTAAATCTTGGGGTGATAAAGAAATGTTTTGGCTTGGATTATCAATAGCTGGAGATGAAGATTATTTTTTCAATTATTTTGCAGCAGGATCAGCAGGTGTTGCCACACCATTACAATATAGAAGATTAGAAGACCCTGATGATAGTAATAGAAAGAATTTGGTTGGAAATGAAGTTTGTTCAACTCATCCAACTCATATTTCATCTAAAGATAACACTACAATTTTATGGATGAATTCAGGTTTTAAGAATTGTAAAAAACCAGATGCTGCTAAAGATGATTTTGTCAAACATTTGGAATGGAAAGCTAAATATAAATCTGAAGAACAAGTTAAAGATTTTTATAATTCTGTTACAAGATTAGAAACAATTATTGTTCCAGTGCCAGCAGAAAGATATGTTAGAAATGATAAAGGAGAGAATGGAAGAGGATGGGAAAAGAGTCAAGTTTGTAGAGGGTATTCTTATTGTGCCTATGATACAGTTGGTGGAATGACTGATGAAGAACATAAAGGATATTTAATACAAGTTGACCCATTGCATAGAAACATTTATCAATTTTATGGTGCTGTTTGGGATACGTTTACTGACTTTGATGAAGAAGTATTTGCTATTAAAGAATTAATCATTTAATTGTTATTTATCTGTTTTATATTAATTTATATTTGGTTTTATTCAGTTTTTAAAGTTTAAACTGTTGTAGCTAGTCTCGAGTCTAGCCAGATATTTAAATATTGCCGACGCAGTACTGACACAAAATCTCTTGTCAAGACTTAAGAGTTGCATAATCAGCCGTCTAGAGTCTAGAGTCTAGAGTCTAGAGTCTATAGCACGTTGTGATTTGTAACTTGTGATTGGTCACTTCAGATGTTCACCAATTTCACCAGAGAATCGAGATATTGATCACACAAGTTCCAACTTCCAGTAAAGCAGTAGCAGTAATTCTACAATTACAATGATTGTAAGTTGGAATAGCGTGGTGTGGAATCAGAAAATTTGGAGACTATTTCAACGTAATAAAAGACCCAAAGTCTGAAAGTCTAGAAGAAAGTCCAAGTCTTAAAGCAGTCTAGAACTTAGACTAGTCTTGACTCGGATAAACTAAAGCATTTCAAATTTCGAATTTCTGAAATATTTAGCGTGGATTCTGAAAGTTCAACATGCTTTGATCAGAAGATTACACTAATTATAACTTAGTACTACAGAACTAAAAGTGATCTAATGGCGAACTATTTCTGATATTTATAGCTTGAGCCTTGGAATAGTGTGCTACAGCCTAGTAACGACCCACGGCCCCATGTTTAATTGTGTATGCTTAGATAACCTGGTAAACTTAAATAATTTCTTCTTCTTCTACCAATTCCTTGTTGTCCAGTGGATCAAAAGTGTTGCAACACACGACCAAAAATAATAATATCAAACAGACTACAAACTACAGACTCCTTGATCAAGATTCAAGCATTGCCTCAAGAGACTCACCCAACAGATCATATTAATATTATGTTCACTCCTAATTTAAAAATAGCACATAGAGCTGTTGTTAGAACCATGTGTAACATTTTTAAGGGACATACAAACAAATACATCTCATCAACTAAACAGAAGAACCTGATACTGATAATATCAATATCATTATGTTTTATTTTTTTCCAAATATATTATTTTTCCACTCCAGTGTTAAGTACAAAAATGCCAGGTTTTAAAAATTCAGGATCAGTGTTTGATTCTTATGGATCTCATGTTGTATTGGTAGGTTCAACCACACCAATTTCAAGACTATATGAAAAATTAATTAAAAAAAATATTGATATTGCTTCTAAACCTTTCCATTTTAAATGTGAAGCTTTTTTCTCAGAACTTTATTCTAATAATCCAAAATGGGTAAATGGTGATTTTAGTGAATTACCATATAATGGAGGTATCTTTCACAATAAGGATAATTTTATTAAAGATTTTTTAAAGAAATATAAAGAAAACTTAGAAAATAAAGATCATATTAAATTATCAGTTGATGAATTTAATAAAATTAAAGAAACAAATGGATTAGAAAAAGTTGCAGAAGCTGCATTTGAAACTGCAAAATTAGAAACTCAACAAGCTGAAAAAACTATAATTGACTTATCAACTGCAATGAGAGCTTATGGAGCATGTTATTCAAATCAATATGGGAAATTTATTGATGAAAAGAAAATTGATTTATCAACATTTTATGATATTGAAACAAGACTATTCCCATGGTTATCTAGAAAATTACCGACTTATACAAGATGGGATGGTACTAAATTGAATTCAATTCCAATTATGTCTGATTATATTGATACATCAGCTTATAATAAAATCGGAAACAAACAGAAAGATGATTTAAATCAATATATATCTAGTTTTTTGAACAATTTTAAAAAATCTTTAAATAGTCGTGGTTATTCAATTTCAGCATCTGATCATCATTTTAAAGATTTAAAATCATTAATTCCATTATTAAGAATTCTACAAAATAAATTACCAATTCAAATTGTTCATAAAGGTGATTTATCAGAAAAGACAATCAATAGAATAATCAATCTTGCAAGAAATATAACACCAGATTTAGTTAATTTATCACATTCACAAGTTTTCTTTGAAAAAAATGGGATACAATTAAATAAGATTGATGAACTAACTGATTCTGATTGGGAGAAATTATATCCAAAGCAAGAGATATGGTTTGTTGATACATCAAAATCAATTAATCATAAATTTAAAAATAAATTTAATTCTTATGCAAATAAATTTTTGGCATTTTTTTTTGCATCATTTGAAGATTTAATGTTAATTGATACAGATACTGTTCCATTGATTGATTTAGAAAATGAAATATTTGAATCAAGTTTTTATAAAGAAAAAAAGGCTTATTTTTTCAGAGATCGTGAATTATTTTTCAGTAAACCAAATTCAGATAAAGTTTTCTTTAAACAATTATTACCTTCAAATGCTGATACAGTTTTTTTCAATATACCAGCTACATCAAATTTCACATTACAAAATAGATTTTTCCAACAAAATTTTGAACATTTAATGGAATCTGGAGTTGTTGCAATTAATAAAAAAAAACATTTCACAGGAGTTTTAACAACAATTCAATTACAAATTTGGTCACCAGTCAGAGGTAAAACTTGGGGTGATAAAGAATTATTTTGGCTTGGATTATCAATAGCTGGAGATGAAGATTATTTTTTTAATTATCTTGCTGCAGGAGCAGCTGGTCAAATAACACCAATTGAATATAGATTATTAGAAGATTCGGATGACACTAGAAGAAAAAATCTTATTGGAAGTGAACTTTGTTCAACACATCCAAGTCATGTTTCATCTAAAGATAATTCAACATTGATTTGGATGAATTCTGGGTTTAAAGTTTGTAAAAAATTGAATTCAGCAGAAAGAGATTTCAAAGATGTTAAAGCAATAAACAAAATGTTTTCAAATGTAGATGAGGTCAAAAATTATTATAATTCAATATCAAAATTAGAAGCTGTTATAATTCCTACTCCATCAGAACATTTTGTGAAGAATGATAAAGGAGAAAATGAAAGAGGATGGCAAGGAAGTACATGTTGTTCGTCTTATGATTATTGTGCTTTTGATTATGTTGGTGGGAATAAATATGATCTTGCACATAAAGGACATGTGATTCATATTGATCCCAAATCAACAGAATTGTTTATGTATTATGGATCTGTTTGGGATTTATATTATGATGCTAAAGACGAAATGTTTGACTTGAGTGATGTTTAATAAGAGATTGTATTTATTTATTTATTTATTTATTGTAGAATGTCATCGTTATGATTATTGTTCATATGATGAAATTATTAAAAATCCTATTAAATATCAAGGCCAAATTTGATTATTTATTAGAACCTGGAACTAGCTAACTAGTATGGGTCAGTTTGGGATAATTATTCAAACTCGACTACTTTATGATTAAATAAAAAAAAATAAATATCATTATTAAATAATAAAACATCTCACCAAGTTTCTTGTAAATACCTATTATTTAATTCCAAATCCACCAAATATTTTTTTGCTTCATCTTCTGACAATCCACCAGTTTCTTGTAAAACTCTTTCAATAGTTCCACGAACTTGTTTTGGCATTTTACCACTTGATCCACAAATAAATAACATTGCATTGTGATTAAATAATAATTCAATGATTAATTTATCTTGTAGATAAATTTCGTCTTGAACATAACTTTTGATTAAATCCCTTGAAAATGAGGCAAATGTAGTTAATTTTCCTTCATTAACTAATGATTTGAATTCATCTCCATATAAATAATCTTTTGATTTGAATCTATTACCTGTAAATAAATAAAGTTTTTCTTTATTGAACCCATGATTTGAGATTTTATCAGCAATTAAACTTCTCATTGGAGCAATACCTGTTCCTGGAGCAATCATAATAATTGGTTCATCATCAGGAAATTTTAAATTGTTATTATGGATTTTAAAAACAATTTCATCATTTGGTTCTAAAGTTTTCAACCATGTTGTACATAAACCTTTTCTTGGGATTTTCAAGTTTGTTTTATATTCCACAATTGCAACAGTTAGTTCAATGAAACTATTGTTTGGTTTAGATGAAATTGAAAATAATCTTGGTTTAATAATTGGGAATAATTCTAGGATATAATTGATTGGAATTTTAACTGAAAAAAATTCTTGTAAAACTTCTATAATTGTTCTTTTTGGTCTATTAATGTAGTTGTATAATTCTTCTAAATCAGAAGAAAATGCAAATTCTTTCAATTTATCTTGTTCTCTTTTATCTGATGCAAAATGCCATAATAATTTGAAAAAAGATCTTCTTGGAATTGCATGTAGATCAATATGATGTGTTATGAATGATCGTAGTGTAAGTGTTTTAACTAATCCTCCTTCAATGTGATGTGATAGATTGGTAATTTCAATTCTTCTATCTGCAAATTCATTCCAATTTTGACTAGAAATTAAAATTTCCACATCATTTTTAGAATTTGTTGGGTATAAGGATACTGTATCACCTGGTGAATAATTCAAGTTATTTAAGTCAACTTGAAATTTGAAATGACGAACGTCTTGAAAATGATCCGATGAAGTGATTCTATCATTACTTACAACGGACCCTATGACTAATTCATTTACACTGATATCTCTTTGAATACCAATTTTTTTCACGTCATCAGCAGTTAATTTCTTAGGTTTCTTCATATTGATTTCCACAATCTGTTTAGGAGGTAATAAATCATAATCCGAAATAACTTGTAATCCATTAGGTATTGGGAATTTAATCAATAAATTTTTAATTAAAAGTTTTTCAAATTCAATATAATAACCATCTGAACCTTGTGTACTTTGTTCATCTGCCTCTGCTCTTTTAGAAATTTCATTTGCACCTAATTGAGCCAATCGACTGTGTAATTTTTTAGCAGCCCAGTTGAATTTTGGATATGATGAATCACCTAATCCAAATGTAGTAAAATAAATATGATTTAATAAATCATTGGGTAGTTTTTTCTTTAACAAGAACTTCCAAAATTTTTTAGCATTTTCAGGGAATTCACCTTGCCCCGTTGTTGAACAAAAGATAATTAATGATTGAATATCAATTAGTTTTTTCAAATCAAATTCATTTAATGAAGAGCAAATCACGTTGAAATGGCATCTTTGGAGTTTATCCACAAGAGTTTCTGCAAAATCCTGAGCAGTGCCCGACTCTGAGCCAAACAACACGGCAACCGATCGGTTTTCCGGTATGCTCATGGTGCAAGATGTTGGTGTTGTAGAAATTATTAATTAACTAGTGAAAAATTTCTGAATTTTTCTATAATTTTTTTTTATTTTTTTTACTCACTGCATGATACGTAATGAAAATGAGATTGATTATAACCGGTTTATCGATAAATAATCAACAGATTTGTTATGTAGTTGATGATCTACAGAAACAAAGCAAAAAAAGCCAATCTAGCAGTTTTATGTACATGTAAATTTTTTATTCTTTATCATATTCTATAAAATTTCTAACGAAGTTCAACATTGAACTCTTTACAAACAATCTCACGGATCTTTTCTTGCAAAACATTCACTTCTTCATTAGTCAAAGTCTTATCCATGGATTGATAATTGATTCTATAACATTGACTGTTTCTTCCAGTTTTTGGATGTGTGAATTCATCAATTAATGACACATTCTCAACCAAATCACCAGCAACATTTCTAACAATTTCCATTATATCATTAATATGAACTTTCTCATTTTCTGAAGGAACCCAAAATGAAATATCTCTTAAAGTACCAGGGTATTTAGAATAAGGTTTAAAAGTAGATATTTTCCCTTCAATAAATTGATTTGAAAATCTTTCATCTAAAGTCCAAAACAATCTAATATCGGGTATACCAAACAACAACATTGCAATTCTATCCAATCCAATACCAAATGCCCAACCTATTGAATTCTTAATCCCGGAATTAGTTAAAACTTGTTCACGAACAACACCACATCCACAACATTCTAGCCATTCACCTTTCCACCAAACTTCAATTTCCCATGAAGGTGCTGTCCATGGGAAATATGCCTCAACCCATCTAACTTTTAAAGGTTCATTTAAATATGGCTCTTCAGAACCAGCTAATTTAGCTGATTTTTTAGCTTCATTGAAAACTTCATTAACTAATAATTCAATAGTTCTTTTCAAATGTGCAGCAACCAAATCTGTTTCTTTATCTGTCATATATTCTTGTTTTGGATTTGAATCTATATTAAAAGTTGGATTTGGATCATCAACAATAATATCAACTTTTGGTAATTCATTAATATCTTGTTTTATTTTTGCCAATAATGAATCTTGATCCTTAAAATCATCTCTGTGCCATAGTCTTGCACCTTCCATCTGATGGAAAACAGGATAATGTGAACGATCAATTTCATCACGTCTATAAACATCAGCACTAATCAAATACCCTGGAGTTTGACAATTTTTAAAACATTCATATTCATGAGCAGAAGTATGTGTTCTTAGCAATGTGTCTTTATTTATATAATAAGTGTCTGTTTTGGAACGTCCAGGGTGATCTTTTGGAAACCCTAAGACATCAAAATTCTCAAAAGTTGATACAACAGGTTTAAAATTGTTGTAAAAAGTGTACCCCATTGATTTCATTCTATTTTCAATCAAGTTTCTCAAGATCCCAATTGGATGGTTTGGTTGTAAGTGTAGAGATCTGTCTGTTTTTGCTAAAATGGTTGGTGTGACATTTGTCCATTCATCAGTTTGGTATTGTTTGCCACCCACTGAAATTTCTAATTGAATGATAAAAAAAAAAAGTGTTATTATGAAGTGCAATCATAGCTAAGTTCGAGAGAAAAAACCATACTACCATAAAACCTGACGCTGCTAACGTTTCTGGCCACTTTCTGAAGTGGTTTGCTAAACATTTTTCTTTAGTTCAAAGATGTGAATTTTGATGTTTTCCTTACATAACAAAAAATTTTGATGTTTTTTTTTTTTTTTTTTTTTTTTTCTTCAACGTTCAAAATTTGGACATTTTACAACATTTTTGAAGATTTGTTGACAAAAATCAGCAAAAAAATGTTGTCGTTTCTGCGCAGTTCAGCAGTGAGAGTGAACAGTGCTCAACCAGCCGGTTATAACAGTTGTTTCAGCAGTTTGGGAAGACGTTTCAAACATGAATTAGCACCAAGATTCAAAATTGTGAGAAAAGCTCAAAAAGGTCGAGTTGCTGTTCGTACAGGTAATTCCATTAAGGGGAACGATGTTGAATTTGGTGACTATGGCTTGAGATTGAAGTCAGAAGGTGTTAGAGTGAAAGCTGTGCAGTTCAAAGAAGCACAAACCATTGTGATGAAATATATGAGAAAACATGGTGGACAAATGTGGACAAGAATGGTTTGTAATATTCCAGTTTTTGTTAAAGGTAATGAGACTCGTATGGGTAAAGGTAAAGGTGGGTTTTCTCACTGGATGGCAAGAGTTCCAACTGGGAAAGTTTTATTGGAAGTTGGAGGTGAAGGATTACATGAAACTATTGCTAAAGAAGCTTTAAGAAAAGCTAATGTTAAATTACCTGGTAATTGGGAGTTTGTGAAGAAAGGTGATCCAATTAGAGTCACGTTAACACATTCTATTCCTAGTAAACCAGAACCAGTGAATTATACTGCATTACAAAAAGCTAATCCAAATAAAAAACTAGCAAATCTTATGAAATCAAAAGAAGATTTCTACCGTCTTTATAGAGGTTATTAATCTCTCTTTCTGTATATAAACTATTGATAATACTACATCTAATCTAATCTATGAAATGAGTAGCAAGATATTCAATTTTTCTCCAATAAAACCATAGTTTTAGTAATAAAACCTTCTAAATGGAAAATTGATTTAGTTCCTAAACTTAATCTTTCATCAAATTCAGATGCAATTGCCACAATATCAATCAACAAATTTTGTTTTTTAATCAATTTAATTAATTCAAATAATAAATTTTTCAAAATAATTTTTGGTGGAATACAATGAGATAATAATTCATAAATGACATTTCTTGATGCAGAAATTCTAGCAACAGATCTATCTTTTTCAATATTTTGAGCTAAATTTCTAATAACAACTTCCCAATCTAATTGAATCATTGGTGTAGAAATTTTAATTAAATCATTTTGCATTGATAATGATTCAAATAATAAAATTGATCTTCTTAAATTTCTATTACTTGATATGGCAATTTTTTGGAAAATTTCAAATTTTTCTGAATCAGATGATATTATATTAATATCTCTTTTTTCTGTTATTTTATTTAAAACTTTAACAATATCTTCAATTTTTGGTAATGGGATTCTAATTAATAAAGTTCTTGATTTAATTGGTGGGATAATATTTGATGTAGTATTTGATATCAAGATCAATCTGATATTTCTAGAGTATTTTTCCATAGTACGACGTAATGCTGCTTGTGCATCTCTTGATAATGAATCAGCTTCATTAATAACAATGACTTTAAAACGATGTTTCCCTGTACTAAAATCAACTTGTTCGGTTTGTGCAACTTCTTTAATTAAATCTTGTATTACAACACGATCGTTATTTCCCAAATCACTTGGAGTTAATTCCAAATGATATTGACTTGAAATAACATTGAATTCTATTTTTTTATTTGTTGAGGTTTGGAAAGTACGAACATCAATTTTCATTTTTTCAACTCCAGAACCGAATAGTTGATGTAATACTGCTAAGACACGGGTTTTCTTACCTGCTCCTGATGGACCATAGACTAATAAATGTGGGAAATCAGAAGATGAAGCCTGTAAGAAAAAAAAAAAAGGTTATTATTCAAATATCTTGCGCCAGTGACCAAAAGAAAGAATCATACCAATGCTTTAAGTCTTTGTCCAACTTCGTGATGGAAGTCCATGCTTTGCAAAGACGTTGGTCTGAACTTGTCGATCCATAAAGACATTTTTGTTTGGTTGTTTATTCTATGATTTTAAATAGTAAAAAGTTAATAATTTTTTATTTTTTTTATTTTTACGCGTTTTTCAGTTAAAAATATTTACTGTAGATAAAATTTATTAGAGAAAGTTACATTTAGGAATACTGAATTAATATCTATTAATGAATATCTATATCATGAGAGTAAATATCAAGAGTAAGATAGAATTATAATTTGGATTTACCGAAAAACTCTTCAGCTAATCTAACAACTTCTTTTGATAAACCATAAGAAGCTTGGTAACCAGCACCACCAATCCCATAATTATGAATAATATTACCTTCTCTTTCTATTCTAACACCTCCTTTTCTTGCAGGTCTTAAACCAACATTATATCTAATAACATCAATTTCATTAGAATTACCTAATTTTGGATCAATTAATTCTGGATTCAATTTAATAGCTCTTTCAATTGTACGTTTAGCCAATTCTAAATCTGGTGTTGCTCCATAATCATTTGGAATCATTGTTCCACCAATAATACACCCACCTTCTTTTCTAGGCATCATATATGTCATTTCATATGGATGTCCTTCAACAAATGGAGCAACACATTGTTTTGTAATGTTATTTCTTGCCCAAATGATTTGTCCTTTTAATGGGAAAACAGATTTATCTTCAACTCCACCTAAATTTCTAGCTAATAATCCGGTACAATTAACAATTAAATCTGCTGGTTCTTTGGAATGATGTAATTTAAAACAATCATTAATATGTAAAACATTTTGTCTTTTCAAAGTCCCACCTAATTTGAAGATTTTTTGTAATAAATAATGTAAATAAATATTAACACTGATTGTAACAGTATCAAATTTAAATCCATAATAAATTCCATTTGGTAATTCAGATTTATCTAAAATTTTAAAATTATTGACAAAATCTTTATACCATGGGAATTTCACACCTTTTGTCTTGAATTCTTCTTCAGTTAAATATTCATAATTTGGAGCAATGATAATCCCTGATGCTGGATCTTGTGATAATTCAATGAATTTTTTATAAGCAACTTTATCAATTTCTTGTTGTTTTAAATCATCTTTAGTAGCAAATGATTGCCAATTAGCTCCTGCAAATGGAGATGCATAATAGATGTCTAGATCACCTGGAATGTTTCTACCAATAATGCTAACAGAATGGCCTTGTTCTAGTAATAATAAAGCAGAAGTTAAACCTGAGACACCAGCTCTAAAAAAAGACAAAAAAAAGAATGTTAGTATATCAAGTGAATGCAGTGATAAGAATACACACCATACCCTAAAACCACAATTTTACCCATCTTAAATTTGTTGCTGAACTACTCAAAACTGTTGAATAGAAAGAAAGGAATTAAAAATAAAGGACGAAAAGATTTCGTTTTATCATCAGATTTCATTTCTTTCAAGTTTCAAGATAACGGAAATTCGGTTTTCAAGTCGGATCGAGTTTTGATTTAATTCTCAATTTTATTAATTATTTCTATGAATCTCAAAAAGAAAAAATCGTTTAGATGAAGCTACAATTAAATTAGTTTAGATGGATGATGAAGTTCATTTTATTAATGATGGAATCTATGTAGTTTAATTTAATTGTGTAGAGAAAAAAAAATCATCCACTTTTCTTCAGTTTTCTTTTCTTCACAACAACTGCTGGTTTCCTCTTCAACTTCATAATAACATGTGTATCAAATGCACTATCACAAGCTGGACATTTGTTGTTATTAGGTATAACACTTAGAACTAAAGAAAAAAAAAAGGGTTGGTATTAGAACAATGGTATACTTTAAATAAACGAATCCAAACACACTTACTGCACAAACACACACTGCAAACATAACCCAAGTCAACAACTTTCCCAGTCAAGAAACATGAAGCTCTAAAATCAATGTTTCCTATGGCTGGACGGTTCAAAATATTTCTCAATGATGGATCAATAAATAATGCAGTCTAGAAGAAAGAAAAAAAAAAAAAAAATGTTAGTATATGCTGATGAAACACTAATGTCATGAATGCTAATAGCCTATGTGTAAATAAACGCACCGTTAAATACTGCACTAAACCTTCATAATTCTCAACTTGTAAATAAACCCCATTGGTAGAATCTGAAGCTTGTTGTAAAAAAGTGGCAGTTTTCCCCAATTGACACACATCAATGGGCACTTTCAATTTCTGTGATGCAAATATACAATTCATAATTGGAATATATTTCAAATATTCATCTTGACTTAAATTAACAATCAGCACTCTAGCTTTCATTATTGAATTTAAATTTTGAATTTTGTTAATATAAGTTAATGCTAATGATAATGAACTCGATAAATAATTTCTTGGTGGTTTTGTGATTTCTTTGGAAGATGTAATCAATTCATATAGATTATCAATCAATTCTTCATTAACAATCTTGAATTGTCTATACATCGATGATGCAATAAACTCTTTCTTCAATTCTTTCAAACCACTTGCTTCAACCGATGGCTCCTTAGATTCTTCAGTCATTGGTGTATCCTCTTCTTCTACCACTTCTTGTTTCACGCCAGGTTCAAATCTTGAATCATTTGTAGGATACAAAAATTTAGCACCATTACAATGACTTGCAATCACAGCAACTTTATTCGAATTGTTTATGGATAAATGGGCATTGATCCCAATCAACAAGCTCTGAACCATCTCTTTCATGCTCAACTTATCACGGATCCCATGCCATACTATTGGATTTGTATCAATTATAATTGTCAATAAAGAAGGTGATTCTTCTGGTTGGAAAAAAGAGGGAAAAGAAATGTTATTATACTGATAGAAGCAACAGATAACCTGACTTACCTTTTGAGACTTTTTTCGCCTCGTTTCCAAACGTTTTATCTGAGATGGCATCCATTAAAACTGAGGTTATTTTGTGTTGTTTTTTTAATTCTATTAGGTTTTTGTGTACATACAAAAAAATTTAATAAAAAAATTTGGGAATTAAACTGAATACAATTAAAAATTTACAAAATTGATGGAAATTTCAGAAGGGTAAAAAGAGCAATTGTTTCTATTGCTCAAATCCTCACCAACTAACAACAACACTTTCACTCTTGGAATACGTACAAACAATCTTATCACCAGCACAGTTCCAATTAATACTCGTAATAAAATTATCCTCTTCTGCACTTCCTTCAGGTTGATACTCAGCAATATCTTTCAATTTAATCTCTTTTTCCAAATTTATAGAATAAACAGAAACAACACCTTCTGTAGTACCAACACAAATCTTCTTCTTATCATCACTCAAACTAGCATTCAAAATTGGAACTCCATCAACAACTAAGTTGAAAACTTCTTTACCAATTTTAACATCCCAAATTCTAATTGAACTATCTAATGAACAACTAATGACAAATTCATCAGAGCACCATGCAGCATAAGTAATTGGTTGTGAATGTCCAACGAAAATTTGTGAATTATTGAATGATTGTCCATTCCATATTCTAATTGTTTTATCATCTGATGCTGTTAATAAAAATTTATTTGTGTCATTGAATCTAATAAACGATATTGATTTGGTATGTCCAATTAATGACCCCATTGGTGTTCTATCTCCTAGTTTAAAAACCAAGACAGCCCCATTCAATCCAGGTATCAAGAATTTTTCATCATCAATCCATTCAATATCAATCCCCAATGAATTATGTTCCAATTCTACACCGTCTTTTGGAGTTAGGGGAGTTGCTAATGTCGCCGCAATTGTTGAATCATTTTTAGAAAGATCAATATGTTGAACAACATTTCCTGAATTGATTTCCCATATAATAACCGAATTTTCTGAATCTAATGTAATTAAATGTAGATTATTTGGTGACCATTTAACAGTGATTATTGGTGAATGATGTAAATAAAGTACGTTTTTCAATTTCCCATCTGAATTCCATAATCTAATCTCACCATTTTCCACTGACGTGAATAATAAATTTGAAATTGGAGACCATGAAATTGCAGTGATTTCTGAACTTGAATCATGTTCTGATCCATTGACTGTGGTTAGTTGTAATGGATGTCTGAGTATAATCTCTCTTGGTGCTGAGCTCTGGTCTTCATTTGAATTTAAATAACATATTTTGGCTCTTGAATCTTTTAATCCATAAGCTAAGATGGATTTATCCATATGATTCCAACTTGAACAAGTACTCGATTCAAAAGAAAATTTTTTCTCAAGTACTTTGATAAATTCAGCAGATGATTCTCTTTCATTATCAATATCCATTGCATCATTATCTTTGTTATTATTATTAGTCGTACTGGAAGAAGCTTCTTGTTCCACAGCAGCATGATCAAGAGGCTCAAATCTGCCAGTAGGTTCAATAGGTGGGTTGATATTCCCGTCCACACTCAAAGCATGTAGCAACGATAACTTGTTCTTATAATACCCGTCTTCATGTACAGATTTATTATTACTGTTCACCAGCTGGTCTGTCTCGCTGTACAAAATCCCCTTTTGAATCAAATTCACCAAAGATCCAGTGGGCACATAGTCCTTGTACTTCTCATCAAACCTGCTCACTGTGGTCTCGTCATACAAAGCAAAAGCAGAGAGCTCCAGACCTGTTTCTTGCAAATATCTCCAGATCAGATAATTGACCTCATCAGTGGTAATAGACATGGTTTCAAAACGCCTGCAAGTGGAATAATCTTCTCGACAGCAGCTATTCGATCAAGCTCCAAAAAACGCTTTGAAATACACAGAAATTCAGTGACAACAGTTGTTTCTACAAGTATTAAATTTTGATTTGTTTATTTTGTTTATTTTTTTTTTTCCAATCTTCTTTACAGTTTGATTCCAATTGAACCCACCAGCTCACAAGATGGACTTCTCGCTCAGGAAAACAAAGGCCATGCGCCAGAACTCCGGCAGAAAAGACTCGCAATACACTTCGGGCAGCAAGAAAGACGTCCAGATCTCGCTTCCCTCGCTAGACAAAAAAAACCAGGAAAAGATTGGGAAGCTTATCCAAAGAAGAATGTCTGTTCACACTTTGGATGCCTCTAAAATGGCTTTTGCTGCAGAGGCATCCAAAGCACCAGCTTTGCCAACGCACTTATTACCTCCTCAGCAACAACAGACGGTAATTCCTCCTTCAATTCAAAATCAAAATCAAAATCAAATTCAAATTCAAAACATCAACAACAACAGCAATACTTCAAATCCATATGGTGCAATCCCACAACCTACAGGTGAACCATACGAATTACACCAACAACAACCAATTCCTCATGAAACTCATCAACATCCATATAACGATCAATACAATGATCAATCAAATAACAATTCACAAGCTCCAGAAACCCTTTCACCTCCACAATTAAGAAGATCTAATACATTGAACAGAATTGATTTACAGAACCCGAACATCCTCAAGATGCTTCAAGATCCAAAATTTGATGCAGAATCTTTCATTTCATCAAGGTTAGCGGATTCAACTGCTTCTGATATTGAAAAATTCAGTTCCAATTTAACAATTTTACATGACAAAGTTTCAAATGATGCTGTTAAAGTATCAAATGACATATATAGAACTTTAGTATCAACAACAGAAGAACTTTTAAGCACTCAATCAGAATTGAAAATTTTGAGAAGTTCAATTAATGAACTTTTAAACATAACAAATCAAATGAAAAAAACAGCTGAAAAAAGAGTTGAATTAGAATTAAACCAATCTTCATCATCATTACAATCATCAAAAAGAGCAGCACGAGATAGAAGTAGTATTCTTGTTTTGGAAAAAATGTGGGCAAATGAAATGAAATCTTTGTTTAGACATGTTGAAGGTGCACAAAAATTTGTTGCTGCCATACCTGGAAGACACGTTATCACTGAAAGTGGACGTTGGTATGAATTGAACTCTGCAACTTTTAGAACTTTACAACCCGTACATATTTT
Source organism: Starmera amethionina (assembly GCA_030573755.1). Taxonomy (NCBI): domain Eukaryota; kingdom Fungi; phylum Ascomycota; class Saccharomycetes; order Phaffomycetales; family Phaffomycetaceae; genus Starmera; species Starmera amethionina. The sequence continues at coordinate 15,507 of JAJMDW010000182.1, forward strand.
CATATTGAATGATGTTATTTTGATTGCCACTAGGAAAAGAAAAAACGCTGCTGTTGGGAATGCAGATGATTCTTTGCAAAGTTTATTAGCAAATCAATGTTGGCCATTGAGAGAGGTTCAAATGGTTGAGATTGAAGGGTCTCAAAAGAAAAATGATAAAATATTGTACACTATAAATATTAGATATAATAGTTTAAGTTATTTTTATCAAACAGATAGACAAGATCATTATCAAAAAGTGATTGCAGGTTTTAAAAGAGCTAAAAATGAATTAACAGATATTCTTGAAATTGAAAATGAAAATCAAAAAAAATTAAGAGATTCAATGACTTTATTATCAAATATTGATGATCGTAAAAGGAAAAGTACAAATTCACCATCAAATGATTTATTATTATTACAATCATTAAATGCAAAAGTTCATTCAAGATCAAGAAGTGTTGATAAATCACAAACTTTAAGATTGTTGAAGAAATTTGATGAAGAAATTGATGAAATTGATTATTTAATAAGTCAAGAAATTTATAAAGAGTCAATTGAAAATTTAAAAGAAGCTGAATTAGAGTTATCAAATGTTAAACCAAATTGTAATGATGAAGAGTTATTATATTTTAATTTGATAAATTTTAAAATCAAATCTAAAAGAGAAGAAATTGTTAAGAATCTAATTAATTCAATAATTTTCAAAGAACTAAGTTTATTAGAAGTTGAAAAAAAAGTTTCAATGTTGATTTATTTAGGTTATTCAAATTCAGCAAAAACTTTATTTTTAAACAATAGATCTAAATTAATTAATTCATTAATTAATAAATCTGAGAATTTTGATATCGCAGAATATATAGTGGAAATTTCCATAATTAGAATCCAATCCATCAAATCTACAATTGAATTATATAAAAATTTGTTTACTGAAAGAGATCAATCAACATCATTAAGTTTATTAATTGAATGGTGTTTAAATGAAATTAAAATTCATATCAATTACTTGAAAAAATCAATTAATGGGGTTAAATTCCACAATTCTACACTTCAAAACTCGATTCTTTTGATTCATAGACAAGTTGGTGAGCTTAAAAACAGTGGTGTGAATGTTGAATACCTGTTTGAAGATTTTTATAGAAGTATTGATGTTGAATAGAATTAGTGAATTTATTTAGATATTTTGTTGCCCATAACGTAGAATCTTCTAGTAGCTTATAAAAAAAAAAAAATATTGATATTTTAAAAGCAAAAATAAATTTAAAACTCCATCATCATTTAGTATTTGAACGACAAAAAGAAGAAGAAGAAGAAGAAAGAAATGGATAAATTACTCAACTGGTCATTAGCACAACAAGACCCAGAAACAGCAGCCAAAGTTGGAGCACCAGATCCAGAACTACTAGCAAAACTATTTGGTACGAAAAAAGATGATGCAACATTAATGCTTGAATCAATTTCCATTGTTACAAATAATAAAGATGAAGAAATAACTCAAGAAGATAAATTAATTGCACTTGATAATTTTGAAATGTTGATTGAAAATTTAGATAATGCAAATAATATTGAAAATTTAAAACTTTGGCCAATTTTAATTGAATTACTTGATGGAATTTTTGCAAAAGAAGTTGCTGGAATAATTGGAACTGCTGTACAAAACAATTTGAAATGTCAAAATGACTTTAATAAATATGTTGATGGATATGATAAATTAATTGAATTATCATTAAATGGAACAAATGAAGTTAAAATTAAAAGTATTTATGCAATTTCAAATTTATTAAGAAATAATTCTCAATCTTTTAACAATTTTGATAAAGAATCAGGTTGGAAATTAATATCATTATTAACTACAAGATCATCAAATGAAAAATTGAAATTACGTGTTTTATCATTAATATCATCAATATTATCAATTGGATTAAATGATCAATTATCATCAATTTTCAAAGAAAAATCATTAATTCTGGAAATATTATCATTAATTAACAAAGAAAGTTCAATTGCATATGTTGATAGAGCACTAAATTTATTATCAAGTTTATTAAGTCTTGGATATAAATTTAATGAAGAGGAAAAGGCAAGTATTGATAAAACTATTGAATTGGTTGAATTGGAATTTAAAGATGTTGTTAATATGGATGATTTCCAAAGTTTGAAGTGAGTGTAATCATATAATTCGTATTGAAGCTTTTGAATCAATTATTAATCAGCTTTTCTTTAGAACATTTACGAAATTCGAGAAAATCATACAATTAAGAAAATTAAATAATAGTACTAGTATAAATAATATTATTTAGTTTCATTAATTAAATCATGTTCGTTATCCGTAGTAAACAATTGAATAACTGCCTTTTCAACATTAATATTTACCAATTTTTTCCCATTTTCATCTAATGGTAAATTTTTCCTAAGGTTAATATGTTTCATTAATTCTTTAATATTAGGAATATATCTTTGAAAATTTTCACTAATTTTTGGTGTTACATATTTAAATTGTTGTAACATTTTTTTAAAAGTATCTGGTACATCAACCCCTGATTTAATAACACCAATTTGTGCTAATTCTGGATTTCTCTGAAATTTATCATAACGAGCATTTGAAATTGTATATGTGAATGATTTAAGATTAATTATTGTTTCATGAATGTTTTTTGTTGGGAAGATTTTTATATTATTTATACGTAAATCTGAAATTAAAGTTTCTAAATTATCAATAGTTTCCATGTAATTGTTATTAATTGTCTCTGAAGTTTGTGATTCTAATTCTGATCTAACGGATTGAGTATATTCTCTATTATGTTTATTTTTCAAATTTCTAATTTCAGCTTCATAACCATAAATTAAAATAATTAAATTTTTAAAATGGTTTTTTTGTAAAAATTTAAATTTATTTAATAATTGATCTGAAGTTGAATTTTTAGAAAGATTAATGAAATCTTTTATATCATAAATCAAACATAATGAATTTGATTCAAAGATTATAGTTGGATCACATGGTTGAAAAATATCAGCATTTGAATCATAAATTGAATTTGTTTTTCTTTGCCAAAAAATTTGAACCATTGAGGTATCATAAGAATGTTGTTTATAATCGTTATCGTTAAGAACTGTAGATAAATCATTTGATGCAATTTGAATTGGATCTAATTCTGATAATAAATCATCAATAGTATCAATGAAAAATTTAGGTAAATTTATAATCATTTCACTTAACAATTCTTCCTTTTTCCTATTAACTCTATTAACTTGTTGGAATAATTTTGTAGCCATTTTTTCTCTTTCTTTTTGTTCTTTAGTTGGTTTTGGTAAGGTTTCTGATCTTTTTGCAGGTCTAATGATTTGAGTTGATGATTCTAAAGGTTCAGAATTGGCTCTTTTAGCAGCAGATCTTTTTTCTACTGGAATAGATGATTTGTTCTTTGTTTGAGTTTCTGACATGATTAAATTTAAAATACTATCATCGGAATCATCATTATTAGAATAATTTTTATCAAATTGATCAAAATCAAGATTACAAGTTTCAGAAACCCAACTTTCCATTGATTGAGGTTTATTTGCTAAAACATCATCATTTTTGGATATGGAAATTGTTGTTGTGGTATCAGTTTCTTTAAAAGGAATAGATGCTAATTTCTCTGTTATTATTTTTCTTTGTTTATTTAATTGAGAATCCAAAGATTTTGCAAAAACATTTGTTGAGCTATTATTATTATTATTATTAGCACTCTGATTAATTATTTCATCACTATCATCATCAGTACTGAAATCAATTTCTTTATTCTTATTAAAACTTGATAACAGATTCAGCATATTAGTTTTTGTGATGGGTTGGGTTGGCTTTGGTATTGTCGTGGTTTTCAATGGAGTTGATTGTTTTATATCTGAAATATTAGTTTCTTCGGTTATATCAAACGTTTCATCAACAAATAATTTTTCTTGTTTATTATAAGTTGTTGTAGTTTTGGTAATGTTGTTAATTGTAGATATTTGAATTGAATCTTCTTCATCACTTGAAAGAAACAAACCATCCAGCAGGTCTTTCGGTTTGGTTGTGGGTACGGCTGTAGGCTTCTCTGTCTCTATCACTATAGATGAGCTGACAATGGGAATAACATCATCTTCATTTGAGTTGGAACTTGGAGATGAAGATAATCTTTAAAAGAAGGGGAGAAAAAAAAGTGTTATTAATTGCTCAATAAAGAGGAAAGAAAACGTACATTTCAATCACATCGTTTGTGTGTTCTTCATTGGAAGAGTCTGAGATCTCTATAACTTCCATTTTGAAGTTTGGATGTTGTATATTTTGGGATTTTGAATTTTTTTTTTATTTCAAGTTTTTATTATGATGTACAAAACGACAAAATTAAGATCGATAATGAAGATCGAAGATGAAGATAAAAAACCTACAGAGCAAACAACACAAAATATAATATAAGATAAAATAAGATAAGAAAAAACTAGCAGTAAGAACACATTTGAAGGAAGAAGGATGACAACCGACTTGAACAATTTTATACAATTTAAACAAGTATAAAAAGTAAAAGTAAGCTGATGACAACCTTAATCAAAAGTCAAGTCAAGTCAAGTCAAGTCAAGTCAAGTCAAAAACAAATAATAATAACAACAACAAACATCAAACATCAAAGAACAAAATGACAACTTAAGCTTGTTGAGCTTGATATTTAGCTTTAGCTTCTTCATATCTTTTTTTATCAGCTTCAGCTTTTTCTTCATATGGTTTTCTATCTTCTGGAGATAATTCTTTCCATTTTTCACCTAATAATTTACCAACTTGACCAAAAGAGATGTCTGGATTTTCAGCTCTAACAATGTCTCTTGTATCGTTTGCGAAAAACATGTAGGCAGATAAAGATCTTTTTGGAGCATTTGGATCTTTCTTCTTTCTGGTGACTTTAGCTGGTTTATTTGATGGAGCCATACTGAATTGTAGCTGGATGGTTTGAGTGTTAGTTTGGAACTTTAGAACTTTGTTAGGGTGAAGATCAAAGAGGATTCTGCAACATTCTTATAAATAATTTGTTGTTGGAAAAAAGCGCGTCTTTGCCGTTTTGGGCAGTTCTGTCGTCAACAAATCTGAAAAACAGGCAAATCTGCTGCCAGTGCTTCCTTTTGCAGTAACCCAGAGCCTTATTTGCCCTGCACAAAATGGCAGCTCTCTCTTTTTTTTTCCTCTCTTTTACTTGAAGGAGTTTCCAAGTCCAAAAGTTTGCTCAAGAGGGCGGGTGGGCCTGGATTCTGGGAGGACAGAGGAATCAAGGCTTGTGGGGCGTTTGGAAGGGTTGTTTCGTAGAGGATGTAGTTCTGTGTGTGTTTGTTCAGTTGTGTTGTGTGGTGTGCAAGCAGCACAGTGCAACCACCTCAGGCTGCATCACCAAGTTCCAACACGAACACGAACACGAACACGAAGTAAACAACCATAATACATATCCCTGAGATTCCATGTTCCAGGAGCAATTGGGCAAGCAGAGTGTGGTGATACGGCTGCTGTCTTGCTGGGTGGATGGTCCACAGAGAAAGTGTGAAGGAAATGGAACGAATTTGCAGAATCCTGGAATTGAACCAAAGTTGTACTCACTGTTTGTTTAACTAAGAAGCTTTACAGTGTGTGTTAAGTTAAGGATTTTAACTAGGGCAGTTTTTTTATAGGGGAAATTTTTGTTAGTAGAATTTTTCATGGTGAAGTTTTTTTTAACTGTGGTGCGATTGCCTAAAAGGGTAAATTTCGGTAAATTTTAGTGTGAAGGTCGGAATTAAGTTTTACAAAAATACCCGCCTGAATAGGATAACCTTTTAAATATTTTATTATGTACATTTAATATTAATAGTATTATCACTCTTGAATCTTGAATCTATCATACACAACCATGCTCTCTGGTGCTAGTCCTTGACTTTGCACATACTAAGGAAAAAAAAGGGTTAGTATTAATTTGTAACTTCCAGAAATCCAAGAAAACATACACTTCCTATAACCATGTTTGCTTTATAAAACTTCGCAACACATCTATCAATACAAACTGTTTCACCTTTGTTCAACTCTCCTTCACCATACTCGTCAGGTATGCATTTCTTATGGCATGTTCGTAGCATACTTCAACGTTAGTTAGTTACATCCATTCCATTTTAAGAAAACAAAAAAAAAAACAAAACTTACTTATTAAATGTATGAGCCATTGCATCAAATTGAACTTCTGCCAATTTGATCTTTGCAGGATCTGCTTCTTGGTTCATGAAAGCTGACTGCAGTATGAACGACATTTCTTCTTTCTTCTTTCTTCTTTCTTCTTCTTTACAATAAAATTAAACAATTTTCACCTATTTTCTATTTTCTATTTTCTAATATAAGGGAAAAATAATTATACATAAAAAAAAAAAAAAATTAATTATAACTTATAAAACACTTTTTAAAAACACATCTACATTGAAACAAAATGCACGTTCTTTTGACTAACGACGATGGTCCATTGAACGACCTCACCTCCCCTTACGTCAAATACTTAGTCGATGCAATAAAAACACATACAAACTGGAAACTATCAATAGTGGTTCCAAACACTCAAAGATCTTGGATAGGTAAAGCACATTTTGCAGGTAAAGATTTGACTGCTTCTTTTATTTATCCAACTGATGAAGGTAATACTTATAAAGGTCCATTCCCTACACCTCAACAACATTTGATAGATGAAGGTGCTGTTGAATGGTGTTTATTAGATGGAACTCCTGCTTCATGTTCTGATATTGGTATTCATCATTTATATAAAGAAAAAGGTCCTGTTGATTTAGTTATTTCTGGTCCAAATTTTGGTAGAAATTCAACTGCTTTATATATAACTTCTTCAGGTACTGTTGGTGCCGCAATGGAAGCAGCATTAACTGGTGTTAAATCAATTGGTTTAAGTTATGCTTTTGAAAATAGAGAAGTTGATCCTTTCATCACTACTGAAGCTGCAAAAATTTCAGTTAAATTAATTCAATATTTATATGATAATTGGAATAATGAAGTTGATTTATATTCAATTAATATCCCATTAATTAAATCTTTAAAATTAAATCAAACAAAAATTCAATTCACTGAAATTTTAATTAATAGATGGGGGTCAATTTTTGCAAAAGATACTAACTTAATTAAAGACTCAAATGAAACTGATATTATTGATTCTTCAAGTTCAAATCAAATTCAATTCAAATGGAACCCTAATTTTCATACCGTTCATAATTCAGTTTTAGCTTCAAAGGCTAAAAATGAACATAATGATGGTGTTGTTTTATTGGATGGGGGTATAAGGTACGTTTTCCGTTATTCTTATAGTTTTTGTGGAATGAACAAACTAACCTTTTTTTTTTTTAGTGTTACACCTTTAAAGGCAATTTTTAAAGATGTTAAAATTTCAGGTGAAATTAAATTATCAGAGTAAGTTAAAATAATTTGTTTTTTTTAGATATAATCCACATGTTTGATATATGTTGTTTATAAATCATGTTCAATCTAAATTTTTTTTATATGGATGAAAAGTTTTCAAGATGATTAACATTTAATTTTTTTTTTTGTTGTTGTAGTGATCAATATATTGTCACCAAAGGGATTAATTTATCAATTGATTCAAATTCATACATTTATCCAGCATTATTACAATCAATTAAGCACCATTTACCAAGAATCCCATTAATTTCCAATGAGCAAGTTTCACAAACAACTAAAGTTTTCCAATTTGGTGAATATGAAGAATTAGATTTTGATAGAGTTATGACAGATTCAAATTATTTAATTAATTCATTTATTTATAGAAAAGCTTTAATTAGAAAACATCATTTAGCTCATACAATCCATTCATACGTTGTTAAAAACCCAAATTCAACTTTAGTTAAAGCAACACCAGAAACTTTTAATCTTGAAGTTGATTATGCAGAATTTTTAGATGAAGCTTTAGATGAATCTTATGAATTAAGACAAGAATTAGAAAATGGTAATAAAACATGGATTTTAAAACCAAGTATGAGTGATAGAGGTCAAGGTATTAGAATTTTTCAGACAATTGATCAGTTACAAGAAATTTTTAATGAATTTGAAGAAGATGATACTGATGATGAAGGTGAATTTAAATATACTGAATCAAATCATGGGATAATTACTTCTCAATTAAGACATTTTGTTGTTCAAGAATATATGTGTAATCCATTATTATTATCAAATTATAATAATAAAAAATTCCATTTTAGAACTTATGTTGTTGTTAATGGATCAATTAAAGTTTATGTTTTCAAAAAAATGTTGACATTATTTGCATTATCAAGTTATAAAAGTCCTAAAAAAAATGATGATTTGAATGGAATGATTGAAATGTTTGGACATTTAACAAATACATGTTTACAAGGAGAAGAAGCTGCATTAAAAAATAATAGTGTTGTTGAATTTTGGGAATTAGTTGGTGTTTCAAATGATGGAAAATTCAAAATTTTCAATCAAATTTGTGAGATTGTTGGTGAAGTTTTCAAAGCTGCTGTAAGTGTTGATAAAATGAATTTTCAACCTTTATCAAATGCTTTTGAAATTTTTGGTTTAGATTTCTTGGTTGATGATGAATTTAATGTTAAATTATTAGAAATTAATTCATTCCCTGATTTTAAACAAACTGGTGAAGATTTGAAAAATTTAATTTATGAATTATTTGATTCAGTTGTGGAAACTTGTGTTGTTCCATTTTTCCAAGATGAATTACCGGTCAATATGCCATCAAAAGAAAATGAACTATTGGTTAAAGTTTTAGATCAAGATACAAATAATTGGTAATGTACGTTTGTTTTATTGTAATATTATTATAAATGAAAGAGTTATTTTTTCTTCTTTTTATCATCATTAGTTGTAAGTGGCAAACCTGCAGCAAGAGCAGCAGCTTCTTTTTCTTGTTGATATAAATCAGCTTCATCAGGATCTCCATTCATTTCTTTTGCCCAATTATATAAAGTGTCTTTTAATCTTTCAGCTCTAACTATTCCATTTCTTATTGAACTTAAGTTTCTAATATACTCTTCATTTCTTTGTACTGCAATTTCAGATAATTGCCTGATTTCATTAGCTAGTTCTGGTGTTAATCCACAATTTGGATCAATTTTTAAAGCTGGTAATGCAAAAAAAGGATCAATTTCTTGAGTTGATTGTCTTCTTGTTATTCTTTTATCTTCTAGATCTTGTGCTGTTGTGTTTGAATCTTCTTGTACTACTGGTGATAATTCAGTTGGAACTGTTATATCTGGTAATTGTAATTCATTTTCTAATAATAAACTTGAGTCTTCACCCATAAATAAATCTAAGATCGAGGATAAATTAATCACTGTTTCCTGTTCTTTTTCAATGGTTTCTATTGTTTGTTGTGCAAGTTTTCTCAATATTTTAGAGGTATAAGTCCTGGAGATTGAAGGTCTAGTAACTAGATCAGTTTGATTTGATATTGGTGCTAATATTTTCTCTAAATCAATTTGATTATATGGGTTTGAATCATCATCATCTTCATCATAATCAGCAGGAGCGTCATCCTGATCTAAACGAGGACCAGTAAATTTCCCATCTTGATAAACTTCATATTCATAAGTTGATTGTTCATAATTGTATGTATCAATTCTTCTTCTTTTCAAATTCAATTCGTTTTGAGAGCGACGGTATTGAACCAAGTCAGTTGTGTCTGTGTCGTTGTTGAGACCGTTGATGGCGTCTCTATGGACTTTTTCGGCACCTTCTTTTAATTTGTTTCCCCTGTTTGAAGACTCACCAGAGATCTTCCCAATGGTTGTTACTGTGGTGTTTTTCAATTTGCTGGCAAAGGCTTGAATGTAAGCTTGTTCTTGAGTGTCTTTTGTCATTGGACAGTTCGGTTCAGTAGTTTCAGTTGGTTTACTCAATAATTTGATAGTCAAAATATTAAATTCTTTTTTTTTTTTTTCACCAACTAAATATTCGTGCATTATGAAAAATGTTGACTTTGCAACAATATGAATGTAACTGAGAGAACTGAATCACTGTGCTGAGTGTACAAGGTGAAATTTAGCAGTATGGAGATGTGTGGGTGATGGGCACTGGGGATAAGCAATTAATCTACAACCTTGAAGTCCATAGTACATATAAGTAGTGACCACAGTCTACTAGAGAAAATGTGAATATATTGGAAACATCGTGATTAGGATGTTCATATAAATTGTTTCATTATTGTTAATTGTCGTTGAAAAGAGTTGAATTCCTCAAAGTGGTAATTTTTGTCTGTTTTTGTAACTGATAATTTACAATTGCAATTTATAGCAAGTTATTGTGTCAAAATTCACTCAAAGACATAATTAAATCAATGAAATCAAGGATTGCAGGGGTCTACAAACTACAACTAGTCGAAGCAATTACGCAAAAATGTCATTAAGACTTAATCCCTTTAGAGCAGCCACTTCTGCTCCAGAAACACAATTTCAAGATCAAAATAATCCATTTAGGACTAAAGTACCATCCAACGTTGAAGAACCTCGACTCCCACCTATTCTGCATACAAGAGGTTCTAGAAATGGTGACCATCACCACAACAGCCATAATCAGAGCATTTCCTTTTGAATGGTTTATCGATCAAATTCGTTTATTGATAATTTCACTGATCATTGAAGACATAAAGTATGTAAAGAAGGAATGGCCTTTTGGTTTCTATTTTACTGTTCCATTTTTATTGAATGACTTGGTATCTAATGATTCAAAAAGTTTGGTAAGCAATAACAAGTTCTTTTGGATATGGAGACTCATCAGAAATTCGACTTTTGAGCTGTTCCTCGATTCAGATGAGCAGATCTGCTCCTATATTGAGAAACTATCAAGAACTGGTATTCAAATGTTAATTATTTGCTTGGTTTTATATCTTTATGAAACCAGAACACCAGCTGCAACTTAAAACTTGAGGGTCTGATATAATATATTCGTTGCTTTTCTATTTAGTACTAGCATTAAGAAGCAAGCTGGCAAACATTTTATATACATCGGTATGATAAGCTATGAATTCAATATACTCATCAGTAATTAGTGTAATAAGTTTAAAGTAACTATGAAGTTTGAACAAAATTTTAAACGTAGCAAAACGCGAAATATTTTTTTTTTTTTTTTCAAAAAAAACGCGTCTTGCTAAAATTACTTAATTTGATAATTTCATTTATTTCTTCAACAACAAAACAACAAAACAGTTCATTGACTAAACGACCGAATTGAAACCAACAAGAACAGCAAATACAAAAGGGAAAAAAAAATGTTTGAAGCCAAATTTGACGAAGCTGCGTTATTAAAGAAAATTATCGACGCGTTTAAAGACACAGTTCAACTATGTAACTTCAACTGTTCAGAACATGGAATCACTGTACAGGCCGTGGACGATTCTCGTGTCTTGCTAGTGTCATTATTAATTGGACAAGATGCTTTCTCAAGTTACAGATGTGATAGAAACATCACTTTAGGTATTGACCTATCTCATTTCAGTAAGATCTTGAAATGTGGTAATAACTCTGATTCTTTAACCTTACTTGCTGATGAAGAACACCCAGACTCAGTCATGGTTGTGTTTGAAGACACTTCTAAAGATAGAATCTCAGAATATAAACTGAAATTAATGGATATTGAGTCTGATTTCTTGAATATTGATGATATGGATTATGATTCAGTTGTTACTATGCCATCTATGGAATTCCAAAAGATCTGTAGAGATCTTTCACAATTATCAGACTCCCTTACAATTTCAGTTACAAAAGACACAGTCAAGTTTGTCTCTGAAGGTGATATTGGTTCTGGATCAGTTGTTGTTAAACCTTTAACTGATTTAGATAAAACCGAAAATTCTGTTAAAGTTGATTTAACCAAACCTGTGGATCTAAGTTTTGGTTTAAAATATTTATTGGATGTTATCAAAGGTTCTTCTTTATCCTCAGCAATCACAGTCAAATTAGCTGCTAAAACCCCTGCTCTTTTTGAGTTCAAATTAGCTTCTGGTTATTTACGTTTCTATTTGGCTCCTAAATTCGATGAAGAAGATTAAACCTTCAATAAATTACAACAACTTGTCATTCTATTCACATGTAACTTCTTCTTTTCTTTTCTTTCTTTCTATACAATTTTCTCTAAAAACCCCGATCGTTGTGTCGCTTTCTTAGTTATAGGTAAAATCAATCTGAAAGCATCGTGCTGGTTCAAGTAGTATCGATACAGTCTCTTTGTCCGCACAAACCCCATGTTTTCATACAGGCCAATCGCTGCCAGGTTCACCACCTCTGTCTCCAGCATGATCTCGTCTGCTCCAGAGTCAATCATCGCACTGATATTCTGTTTCACCAGATTCTTCGCTATTCCCCGTCCTCTGAACTCCTTCTCTACTGCTAACATCCCAATGTATCCTCGCATCCTCACCTCTCTGTGTGGTTCCAGCTTGCTCACAATCACTCCCACCACTTGTCCCTCCTCAGTTTTGGCAAGATGGCACAAGTTGGGCCACTGGTTCAGGAAAAAACGGTACACGTAGACAGAATAAGGCTCTGAAAGGTCCTCTGCAATCAGCTTCCTCAACGCGTCAAACTCCTGCTGGCTGTCCATGTCCAGCTGGTGGTAGCTTATCTTGCCGCTCATCTCGTGCTTTCTGGCTGTAATTGTATAAATACTGAGAAATTTCAATTTTATCAAATTATAAACATAAAACAACAACAAATGAATGAATTGACGCTTTACAACGCACACAGCGGGGCGGCTAGTCTGATAAACAAGCATCTTGTTGTCTCCTTGCCAGAGTTGAAGAAACATTGCTCAACTGTGTTCAAAATCCCATTACAACAGCTTTTCATTATTCTCCCCAATGGTGATAAATTGAAAACATTAGCACAATTCGAATCAACAAACAAATTGTTTGTATTTGATCGTTCTTTTTTCAGTATAGAGCACCACACACCTGAGTTCTTACACAAATACACTTTTAAACACCATTCAATTCAGCCCATTCAATCTCCTTTGATTGATATTAATATTGAAGATATTGAAGATACAGAAAGTAACAACAAAATACGGCAACTTATAGGTTTTCTTACCACTCATATGGGATGGACTGCAGCAATTGAATCTGACTCACAGTTGATTCTGAGAAATATTGTTGATCTATTAGATAAAATCTCAACTTTATTGGTTAGTTTTAATGTTGTGAAACAATATTTCCAAAATTATTGTGTTAATATTGGAGAAATTTATAATAAAAGTTATCAACTGTTTAATAGTCTACAGAATCAATCATTAGTGGATCAATGGGAACATTATTTCAATGATGTTTTACAAAAAATTGAGCAATTCACATCCAATGAATTATTAAGTGATCTGTTGAACTATGAAGATTTAAAAGCAAATGAGTTAAATAGTAGGAATATAATAGATGTGATAACTACAGAATTTTCCATTTCACAACAGAATTTAACCAATAGTGATGATTTAACCAAAGCTGTTGAGTTGGAATTTGATTCATTACAAAAAAGTGTTTTAACAAACCTACCAAAAAGAGAGGAATTGAATGATGAATTATCAGAAATTACGTTATTATCCAACAAAATTAAGTTGGATATTAAGAAAGCTTTGCAATTAGCTGAGTCACCTTCAAATATTAATGAAATTTTGAAAATATTTGCAAATCATAAATTGAATTTCATTAATGTTCTTTATAATTCATCAATGGAACTAAACAACACTTATAATGACCTTAAACTAGCGTTCAATGACTTACAACTAAGTATGGGGAACTTCTTACAGAAATTATCATCATCTCAATATCAAATCATCATTTTAAGAGATCATTTGAAGTCAATTAACTCAAATATTCAATTATTACAATCTTATGAAGCTCAATTAGCTCAAACAATTGACTTACCATTACTATATGGACTGTTAATAATAGAACAAATCAGAAGAGATGAATGGTTAGCTAAAATGAAATCATTAGCATCTTTAACCAATGAAAGTTTTGCAAATTTAAGAGAAAATGAAATCAAATTAAGATCTTCATGGATTGGGAATTTTGGAATTATCTTGGAATTATTTAAAAATGATGATTTCAAAAATTTTGCTCAATATGATTTTTTAGAAAATTTTGATGTTAATATATCATTATCCCAATCAACTTCCAAAATAATTCAATTTAATAAGAAAAACTTCATTAAATATTTAGAGATTTTACAAAAATTACCCATAAATAAAGAAATAATTACGATCTTACAAAAAAACTTCAATGAAATTCCAATTAAACTTTCCAATATAAAATTATTTGAAATTAACAACAATTCATTAGAATTAATTAAAAGTTATAAATCTCAAATTAAAAATCTAGAAAATCAAGTTTTTTACCATCAACTGAAATCAAATAATTTGTCATTACCAAATAATTCATTAGAAATTATAACATCTCCATCACCATCACATTCATCAAATGAATTAAATGACTTAAAATTTGAAAATTCATCAATTTTGAAAAATTTAAATAAACAAAAAGATGTTATTGATTTTTTGAAGAATGAACTAAATTCAGTGAAAAATGATTTGTTTAATAAAGATAATGAAGTTAAACATCTGTTGGAATCAATTGATGATATTAAAAATTCAAATATAAATGAATTAAATAAGTTGAACTTGAAATTAGTTAATGGGTTTAAATATAAGTATGAATTAGAAGAATCAAATAAATATCTAGAAATGAAAGTTAAGAAGAAAGATTTAGAGATTGAAGATATTAAGACAGTGATGAATGGGTTGAATGATGAAATTCAAGGATATAAATCTCAAAATAATGATTTGAAAGTGAGTTTTGTTCAATTAGAGAAAGAAAAAATTCAGTTAATTGATGAACAAAAACAGAATGATAAGCTTATTAAGCTGAAAAAACAAGAGATTGATGAATTGAAAAAGAAAACTGATGAATTATTGAGCGAATTGAATATTTTCAAAAAGAAAAATGATGTTTTGGAGAAAGATTTAGAGAAATTCAATGAAATGAAATCAAGAATTAATGAATTATTAAAAGTAAATGAAGAGATTGATATTTTAAAGAATGAAAATTTTAAGTTGCAAAATGATTTACTAGAAATTGATGAATTAAATCTACAAATCAAAGATCTAAAACAAAAATGTGAAGAATTTGAATCAATTAAATCTGATAACATTGAATTAAGAGAGATAAACTCCAGAATCCCATATTTAGAGACAAAAATTTCAGAATTGAATGAAATTTCATCAAAACATGATCAATTACAATTACAATATAAAGAATTGTCAGCTGCTAACGAAGAAATTCCAAAACTTCACGAACAAGTTGAAGAGTTGAAAGAATTAAATTCACAAAAAAGAGAAAATTTATTATTGAAGCAACAAGATTCTGAAATCAATGAATTGAATCAACAATTGGAACAATTAAAATTAGAGAATAAAGAATTTGCAAATTTACAAAAACAATTTGATGCATTGAAAAAAGAAAACGATTTATTGAAAAAAGAGAATAATGAATTCAGATCTAAAATGAATGATTTAAATGAATTACAACAAGAAGTTGAAAATTTGAATCAATTAAATTCAGAATTGAAGTCACAAAATCAAGAGTTTGAAAATCAAATCTCAGAATTAAAACAAGATTTAACCAAATTTAAAGATTTGGAGAATAGTTTTGAAAAATTACAAGATGAAAACTCAGAGTTAACAAAATTAAGAATTTCAAATGAAACAAGTATAAGTAAACTTGAAACTGATTTGAATTTTATTAAAATGATGAAAGAAGATTTATTAGAAAATATGTCTAATAGAGAAAATGAGTTTGCTAAAGAGAGGGCAATGAATCAACAAGAAATTGAAAATTTAAAAACAAAAATTGAAGAATTTGATCAAAATGATAATACCAAGGGATATGATAATTTTAAGAAAATTTTATTAAATTTGATTTTGATTTTAAATTCATTAATTTTGAAAACAAATAAATTAAATGATTTATTATTCACCAATTATCAGATTTTTTGCACAAGCTTGAAATCAATTGGATTATTACCAATTAAAATCAATAATGGAGAAGTTAATATAATTAGAGTTAAAGGTTTGAAAAAATTAGCACCTGGAAACAAATTAGAAATAAGTTTAAATTTAACTGAGGAATTCAGTGAAAATAACGTTGTTATTGATATGGAAGGAGATGTTTTAAAAACAATGAATTGGATTGAAGATTTGGATCAAGAATTAATATCAGAAATTGAAGAAAATAATAATGATATTGAAGTTGAAAAACTTTATGATCAAATAATGGGAGTTTTTGAATTTGATAAATTTGAGGAGAACTTTAGTAAATTCGTTGATGAAGTAAGTAATTTAAATGAACAATACTCTTATCATATAAGTAATAGATTTAAAGAAGTTGAAACTTTGGCTAAAAAAACCATTAAAGATAATAAAAAATTAAAGTCAAAAGATGCATTGGTTTCAAAAAGTTTTAGTCATGATGATCAGATTTCAATCAAAAATTTTAGAGAAGGAGATGCAGTCTTATTTTTACCAACTTTTTTCAATAAAGAAGATGGAATTAATGGCGGTGGTGGTGGTAAAGCTAAGAAAATTTGGGCAGTTTTCAATGTATTAGGAGATCATAAATATATTTTGAAGAACAAGTTGGGGAAGACTAAGGACAAAGAATGGATAATAGCGAAGTTGTTGAGTATAGAGAAGGCGAATGGGGATAATGAGAAGGAGTTCTGGGTTACAGCTGAGGAGATTAATGAACTTTGATGAATTATGATGATGATAAAATTTCTTAATTGTGTAGATTTTATTGTTGATTC
Source organism: Starmera amethionina (assembly GCA_030573755.1). NCBI lineage: Eukaryota > Fungi > Ascomycota > Saccharomycetes > Phaffomycetales > Phaffomycetaceae > Starmera > Starmera amethionina. The sequence goes on from JAJMDW010000182.1 coordinate 32,346, forward strand.
ATTTTATCATTCTGCATTGAATAAAAGTGTCTATTGGGCAAGTTTCAAGTGTTGTTGCTTTACAACTTGATTCGATTATTGATTGATTGAAAATTTGAAAAGTGATTGAAGAATTTCTTACTGATAAAAAAAACACACAAAAACAATTAAAAAAAAAAAAAATCGTCGATAAAAAGATTAATTAAAGAGTTGAATTAAAGAAAACAATGGCCGTTTCTCCAATTAGACAAGAAAACGTCGTGCAATACGTCCACATCCCACCACCATTACCTGAAACACAGCAATCAAATGTCATTTCTCAAAGTATGCCAATGGCTGCAATGTTCATGAAGTGAGTTTTGATGTATTGAAATAATTTTGATAGTATTGAGGTGCTAACAACTGGCAGAAACAAGTGAGTAATGATGATGTGGATTTTTACTTGTGTGAATATCACTAACATCAAAGGTTTCTTTCATGGTTCTCTTTGTTTCAAACAGTGGGACAAGTTTTAAGTGAAGCTGGTACTTCCAACAAAGAAGAAGGAGCATTGACTCCAGTGTTTCGTATTGGGTATGGTGACCGATTAACTTGTGATGTACTCTTAAATACTAACATTTTTTCCCCTTCCTTTCATTCAGAATGGTTTTAGTTGGTTTGGTTGTTTGCTACATGGAGGTACGTCTGTTTTAACTTAGGAATTTAGTTCGCTAATACTAACATTTTTTTTTCCCTTCTTATAGTTGATTATGCCAACTCCTGTTTCAAGTACTAAGAAAGTTGTTGAAGCTGCTACTACTGCTACTACTCAATAAACTATTTGAAATTTATGTAATAATAAATATATTGGTCTATTGAAATGAAAATTTCTCTATCAAAATTATCTGTAAACCTATTCAGTTCCAATGTCTTCATTCCATTCATCTGGTTTTTCAGCAATAAATTTAGCCATTAGTTCTTTACATCTATCATTATCCAAATTAACAACTTCAATTCCACGTTGTTTCAAATATTCTTCACCACCCATAAAAGTAGTGTTTTCACCAATAACACATCTTTTAACACCGTACATGACCATGGCACCAGTACACATATCACATGGAGATAAAGTGGTATACATGGTACAATTCTTATAAACATTACCTTTTAATCTACCAGCATTTTCTAACGTTGAGATTTCACCATGTAAAGTGGCTGAACCTTTTTGTAATCTCATGTTATGGCCTCTACCTAACACAGTTCCGTCTTCATGAATCAAAGCACCTCCTAGCAGAATTAGTTAGTTAGTTGGTTTATCAAACTATGGTATAAAAGTATCAAACTTACCGATTGGAACTCCACCTTCAGCATAACCTAGAAAAAAGTTAGTTTTTTTCAAAGCAAAATGTCAGAGTATGATGAAATACCTTTTTCTGCCTCTTCAATGGCAATTTGCATTCCTTTAACGTCGTCAAATGGCATTTTTTCTGTTTCTCTTTTTTTTTTAGATAAAATATTTCAAGATCTCGTTTTTTTGTTTTTTTTTTTTCTTTTTCTTTTTCGGAGTTTTTTTTTTTTTTAATAATTTTTCCTTCCCATACAATTTTCTTTCTTTAGTTATCAAAAAGATAAGAAATTTTATAATTTAAACAATTAAAACAAGTGAAGTGAATAAAATTAAATAAATGAATTAAATAATTAAATAATTAAATAAATAAACGAAATAAACAACATAAAACAAAATAAAACAAAAATTCAACTACCAAACTTCTCCATATCCAAATCAACATTAAACATATCTTTAAAAAATTCCTCAAATGTATCAAATTTACCAACATCTGGTATCCCTCCAACATTACTAAAAGACCCTTGTGTAGAATTAGTCATTGCTGGTGATGCTTGATTGTTTAATAAATTTCCCGAATTCCCTGGTGTATTACCAGCAGCAGTGGTAATATGAGTATCCCTTACTGAACTTGTTGAAGGTTTAGAAAATGAATTTCTCATCTTGAAATAATCACTACTAAAATCATTTGAGATTTCATCATGTAATGGTGTAAAATCTCCAAAATCTTGTAATGATCCATTGAAAACATCTGTTCTATGATGTGGATTATGATGTGATCCTGTGGTGGCGGTGGTTGTGTTCCCCATATAATATTCTGGACCATTTGGAGTCCCATGATTTGATTGATTGTTGTTTTCAAATAATCTTTTTTCACTACTATCAACTAAACTTTTAATAATTTTACCAACTGTATCTGTTGCATCATTTTTCTTTTCTCCAATATGATTCAAATGCCAATATATTTTGGAGATTAAATTCAATGCTTTATTTCTTGTTTGTTCTTTTGTTTTGTTTAAAAAATCATAAAGTGTAAAACATGCATAAACTATTTGATTCAATTGGAAAGTTGGTGATCCACGAACTAATGATGTTGGTAATTCTAAAAATCTATTCAGTACTGCAAATGAATAATGACATGCTGTTTGATATGCAATCTCAAGATATTTATCTATTCTTGAATCTTTACCAAAATATTTGGAAAATGAACTAATGAATCTTCTTGATAATATTACATGATAAAATTCAAAACTAAACATTAAAACACCAGAGGTATCATTATGAATCAATTCTTCCCATTGTTGTAACCAATCACTTAATTCAATAAATCTGAAAATTTTAATACCATTTTCCAAAACTTTAATATCATTTCTTTTAATAACTTTAACAAATAAATCTCTTTGATAAAACAGTTTATGAACTAAAACTGCAACATTAATTTCAGCAAATTTAATATTATCCTCAATATTACTTCTTGGATATTCAACTGCTAATTCACATAAATCAAAATAATCTTCAGAAACCATAAATGGTCTTCCTGTACCAATACTATATTGTAAATGACATGCACATAATGAGTTCAATATCCTTAAATGGAATAAATCAGTTGGTAAATATTCTTGTTTTTTACATCGATCTTTAATTCCTGTGAAATTTATAGCAATCATAATATGTTGAACTCCCATTCCAGACATTATCCATCCATCTAAAGGAGGTTGATGAGGTTTTCTTGCAATGTTATATAATGAAACATAAACTAAAGCCTCAATATCATGATCCGTTAAAGGGGTAGTTAATAATGCAGTACCAATCAATCTTCTAACAATCCAATATAATTGTTTTTGTTCTTCAACATATTGATAATTTTCATCAAAACACATAGCTAATAAAACAAAAACTGATGTAATAAAAGGATGTCTTAAAACATATTCATTAGAAATTTCTCTTAAACCACCAGGCATGATCCAAAAATGTGCAGTTTGTAAAAAAGATTTTGATAAAATTAAGCATAAATCTTTATGATTTTCATAAAATTTAAGAAATTCTTGACATGAATCTTTTAAAGGTGAATATCTATCAACTCTTTTAAATAATCTTGAATCAATTCTAGAAATTAAATTTAATGGAGCATTATAAGTTGAATTATCTAAATAATTTGATTTTTGAACGTTTAAATGTTCAAATATTCTATAATCTAAATTCACTGAACTTTCATCAATTTTTCTTTCAACAGTTTTAACTTTCATTTCATTACATAAAGCATCTAATTTTCCTAAAACATCTTTTAATTGATTTTCAACTTTAACTAAACGATCAGCAGTATTTGAACCAGTCAAATTATTTTCGGAATTATTTAATTCTTCCGCTTGAGCCTCTGCAATACTAGAACTAATTTCCTCAGCACGATCTTTAGTTAGTGAACATTCCATTTTAAGAACATTACATCTATGACATTTCCCAACTATTGGTTCAAAATCACATCTTGTTTTTAATTTCCGGCAAGATTGACAACTAAAAGTTTTTCTTTTTCTTTTTGTGATTGTTCTTTCAGCAGTACCTGACTCACTGGCTGTTGATGTAGTTCTTTTCTTCATTTGATTATTATTCTCTGTATTAGTATTATTATTTGTAGTTGTAATTGTAATTGTATTTCCAGAAGCAGTTGCAACTTCGACACTAGAATTTGAGGATGACGGTGGTGGTGTCACTCTAGCAGCACTTTCTTTCTCAACAACACCTTCCGAACCAGTATCGGACTTCTTATTCATTTGGAAGGGGAAAAAAAATGAAAATAAAATTAAAAATAAAAGGGCAAGAAATGAATTTTATCTCCACAGAACTAACAAATCTGAATAAAATTTATCACCAAATTAAGTCTTGATAGTGTTGATAAAAAAAACACTGGGAAAAATCAGTTCCTAATTAACCCTAACCTTCCAGATCCCAGAACCCCAAAAATATTTCAAAGTCAAAGCTTATCGCAACCAGCTACCACACCAAAGTTCAAACTGAGCACAATGTACTAATAGTGTTTTACTACTGTAGTACTCT
>JAJMDW010000182.1:36799-125714 GCA_030573755.1 Starmera amethionina
AAAAAAAAAAAAAAAAAAAATTGATTTGATTTGATTGGAAAATTCAATTTTTTGCTGCTTTTTCGCTCGATTTTGATGATTTTTACACAGATTTTTGTCCCTGCAACACACTTCACTAGTATTTTAATGACTTCCTACTAAAAATCTGGTTAATTTCATGTAGAAATCATTGGAAAATCATTATTTTAAAACAAAATTCGTGTTTCCGCTGATAACATCTTGGTTATCCGCCGGCGGAATCCCGGCGGATTTTCTAATTTTAAAAAATGTTAAAATGCTTAGTCATTCATTATGTAATAATTATATAATCATGACGTAATTATATTTCTGCCATTAATTTACGGTGATCTCAATCTTTACTTCTACAATCTCTCGAGTCTCGCGTCTCAGTGAACTTTGAAATTATTTAAATATTAATTGCAATCCTTGAAGATTAATAAATCTCCTCCACTAGTAAATATAGTCACCACAAACAAGCAAAAAAATGGCAACCAAAGTGACGGAATAACTTAAAACATCACTTCCATTTTTAACAACTTTAGATTTGGCATCTTCTCCAACATTAACACCTTCTGAATCATCAATAATTGAAATGTTTTCATCCAAGATTGTACCATCTTTATCATATTTAATAACTTGTTGTTTAGTACCTGATGTGCAATCAATCTTACCGCCTCTAACTATTGATCCAAACTCATTAGATCCAGAACTTGAAACTGATCCATGAGCCCATTTGGAACAATCTAATGCATTAGATGCACTCTTGATATATGCACTACCTTTAACCAATTTTAACTTATTAAAAGATGTATCTTTAATATCACCAACAAACTTAATTGCACCTCCAATAGTAGCTAATTTAGGAAAAAAATTGATTTTAGAAATTTCACTATTATCAACAAGCATCAATCCACCACCAATATCATCAACCTGTGTGAAATCTGCTTCTTTTAAATTGTGGTTTTCAATTAAACTTAATGTACCTCCAACTTTTTTCAAATTTGGAAATTTAATAGCTTCAAATGTATTTGCAATTAATTCTAACGATGAATTAACACTATTAATATTTGGTAAACTTAAATCCCTAACATCTCTAATAGTAATATTATTTGCCCATTCTAATTCTGGTAATGAAACATAAATGTTTTTAGCATTGGCTGAAATTGATAATTGTTCTCTAATACCTTTGATATGAGTATTAATACTTTCTAAAAATCTATTATTATTAATGTTTAAGATATCTAAATAATCAATTTCAAAACCTGAAAATCCAATCAATGAAGTATCTGAAATGGTAATACTTCTAATGGATCTAATTCCAGCATCAAATGAAACAGTACTTAAAATTGGTAAAACTTGCCAATCAATAATTCCAACACTAATTAATTCTGGTGCCAAAACTGAAGTTAATGAAGTTAATCTTTCTAAACCAAACACTCTATCAATTGAAGTAAGTTTAGATAAACTGACTCTAACTAAATTTGGTGCATTTTTGATAATAAAATCACCTGAAATTGATCTAACTGATCCAGTATCAATAAATGAACCTTCATAATCGGAAATGAAAACTGAACCATGAATATCATCACAATCATATAGTTGAGATAATTCATCTTGACTGGTGATGTGATAGTCTTGAGAACATTGAGTTGGAATGAAATTGCTAATACTTTCATCATTGTGTGAAAAATCTTCATCATCAAATTGAGGTGTAACTAATTCTTGTGAATCTAATTCTGACAACGCTAGAAAAAAAAAAAAAGGTTAGTTTTTTGAAATTGCAATATTTGTGAAAAGTGCCTCACGTTTGACTCCAACTGCTGGAACTTTTGAATTTGCTGAACTTGGTGTAATATTTGCAGATTGTACAACTGATAATGCTAAGAAAATCCCTGTAATCTCTTTTGAAAACAACATTTTGAATGCTTAATACAACAACGTTCTTGATAATTAAAATTAATAAAAGTGGTTGATAATTATTTGAAATTATTTCACAGCTAGTTTTTTTGTGTTTTTTTTTTGGTTTAATAATTTATTGGTTTTGTGTCAGTTTTAAATATTTGAAAATTTTGATGAAACTCAAAATAAACTATCAAGTTACACAAAACCAATCTTGGAATGACCAGTCACCAGCATGAACAAAAACATAAAACTACACGTGACACGTAGTTTTAGAATTAATTAAACTGTTCATTTCGAATTATATTTAAATTACTCTAAAATACTGCTGGAGTCACCTCTTAAATGACACATTCTTAACCAAATCTCCTCTGACAATGCCTCTGATAGTCCAGGCTGTGATTTCTCTGCTCTCATAAACTCTTTCAACAAATCTGTGACTGTTCTTTTGGTTTCTGGTGTCTTAGCCCTAATATGAACTCTTTTTAAACAGTGTAAAATAACTTCATTAAAGTAATTAATAGATCTCAAATCAATACAATCTTCATCCAGTTTAACGTCATTACCACTTGTTTCTAGTTCAATGATTTTATGGTCAATATCATTGATTTGTTCATGTATTATGGCTGTGTTTTGTTCTTCACTCATATCTTCATCTTCAAATTTATCGTCATCTTTAATTAAATCACCACTATCTGTTCGCAAAATCATATTTTCTTTATAATCATTAAACTCAAGTATATTTTCTGTCATCATTTCTGGTGAAGTCAAATCAGTTTCAGATGAATCACAATATTGATCGGTTGTCGCCCCTGGAGAACTTGAACTGATTAGATCTGTTGAATTGTTATATTTTTGTTTCCTAGAATTGGCTAAATCTCCTGATTTCAATGATCTTGTTGTGAAATTCCATTTGAAAGTGGCTTCGCTATCATTATAAAGATTTTTATTTAATTTGAACCTAGGTTTTCTGGCATTTGGTTTATGATATAAAAACCATTCATCCTTTTGTTCAATTAATGGAACCAAATTAACGTGTCTTCGACAACTTCTTATAAACTTAGTCTTTAATAAAATGGATGCCGAAGGTCTTGTTGAAGGATTTTTCACAAGACAAAACTTAATAAATTCTTTAATTTGATAACTATATTGAGACCCTGATAACAATGGGGCAGGTTTTTTGGGAATTTCAAATAAGATCTTCATTGGTTCATGATCCGAGTATGGCGGTGATCCAGTGATCAACTCAATAGTGGTTATACCTAACGACCAAATGTCGGCTTTTTCATTATAGCCTGATCTTCTTGTAATAACTTCAGGTGCCATCCAAAACGGTGTACCAACAAACGTATCCTTCTTAACGTTAGTTGCAGTGATTTGTCCCGAGACTCCAAAATCTGCTAATTTAACATTACCGTTACTGGTTAACAAAATGTTTGCAGACTTAATATCTCTATGAATTTTTCTTTCTGAATGTAAATACTCCAAACCTTTCAAGGTTTCACGAATGATAAAACAAACAACTTCTTCATCCAACCTCTTATGGCATTTCAATAAATCTGCACATGAACCACCTCCACAAAATTCCATAACAATCCACATATTAACATCTTTTAAAAAAGTTTCACAATAATTTGTGATATATTTTGATCTTAATTGAGATAAAAAGGAAATTTCTTGTACTAAAACATCAATTTCATCATCAGTTTCTTCGAGGTTAACAACTTTAATAGCAACAATTTTGTTTGTTTTTTTATTTAAGCTGGGAAAATATTAGTAGATGGATAAATCCAAATCTTCAAATGATACATACGCTTTATAAACATCACCAAAATTTCCTCTCCCAACACACTCTTGAACATCATAAATTTCAGTAGGATCAATATTCTCAATCTTATCACTTGAATTTAGCTCCATTCTTTGAAAACTCAATATCTAAGAGTAAAAGCTAATAAAATATATAATAAAAACACAAACAGAATTTAAAGGTTGGAAAAAAAAAAAGTGGGCAATTAAATTTGAAGTGAATTGCAATGCAGGGTACGTGTTGTTGTTGTTCAAAGCAAGTTATAGCAGATGATAAAATTGACTAGAAGAATTGAATTGAAAATTATCAGAGGGATTCTTCTGTAGTTTTATGAAAAAAAAAAAAAAAAGTGTTCAATAGTTCAAGTGAGTATAGATAAGAGTATTTTCCCATCAATTCCAATCAGTTTGAAACACAAAACTAAAATTAAAAATAAGAAAATAAAAAAAAACCTCGTCACTTAAAATGACACAAAAACGATTTTTCTTCACAAACTCAAGAAAAAGCCTCAAAAACCAAGCATTATTTTTACTCAAATTATATTCATCAGAAGATTGATCAAGACTTGTTGTTTAATTTTGGTAATTTCAAAAAACTTGATTTACTCTTATGTTCTTTTGATTTAGATTTCTTATTCATTTTATCAAAATCTTTTCTAAAACTTGTAATCACATCTTTATTTTCTTGATTTTTAGAATTGAAATTTCCACCACCATTATTTGAATTAAATTTAGAACCATAAATTAACAATTGATCAGTCCAATACGCAATTTGTTTTTCACTTAATGATAGTTTTGTATTGATTTTTTCACCACATGTGGCATTATTCAATAACAATAATTGAGAAATATCAAAAATTGGATTGGATTCAGTTCCATGATAATGATACAATGAATATTCAAATAATGAGATATCAATTTTTTCTGTTGCATTGGGGAATTTTTTTGAAACATATAAATTAATGTTTGCATTATATGCTAATGCTTTTAAAATTTTTCTAACATCAGAATTATGAATACCTTCAATCAATAACTCATTTGGTTTAAAGTCTGTTGTTTTTTTTATATATAATTTATTCATGTACTTATTTGTAATGAAAATTTGACGTTCTTGCTGTGTTGAATTTTTGTTAATTTTATCATTTAAATTAAACAATCCACTTTCCCAATATTCATTAGACAGTTTATTTGAGACATTTTTCAATAGTTCTTTTGATTCTGATGTGGTAAATGATTTATTATCTAACGTTAATGACCTGATTTTAGAAATGTGTGTGCCTAAGGATCTATGTGCACCTGAACAATCAATACACATCACAATCAATAAATTGATCGAAATCCAATCAACTGAATTTTTGGACCCACAATCACAACATATTAAATTTGATTCATCAACTTGTTGAACAATTTGTAATGAACTCGATGATCCATTTGAATTACTACTGATTGATTCAGATCTTTGATTATGAACATTTTTGGTTACCAAGGATGATGATGCAGTATTTGGACTTGAAATTGATTTTGTTGAACCAGTATTTAAATTCTTTAAAGAAGTTTGAATAGAAATTGCTATGTTTAAAGATTTTAACCAAGATTCTCTATCAATTTCATTTTCTGCTTGGAAAACTCTTCTAATATTAGTTGGAGTTAAAATTTCAAAACAGAAATTTCTATCTTTACTTTGAATTTTTTTGATACATGAAAACGTTAAATCAATTGGTTCAGATCTCAGATTTTTGCCTTCTTTCCAATCTATAAATTCACTTAAGAAGTTATTTTTTAAGATAATATATTCTTTTTGCCAATTATTCTTGCTTGAAATCAATGAATATAAAATCCCCTTCTTAATAACTTTTGGAATTGTATCTTTTGCTGCAGGTTTTGGTTTATCTATGTTGTATGTGGTTGGGGATAGTGCAGCAACAACTCCATTTGGAGTAATTGGTGTGTTGACATCTGAGTTTGATTTTGATGCATTTGTAGGAGTACTATTGAAAAATTTATCTAATTCATTAAAATTAGATGTATTTTCTAATTGTTGAAATTTCATTGACTGAAAAGTATTAAAATTGTTATAATTTTCATATAAAAATTTGGCTTTTGATATATTTTTTTTGAAGTTCTCATTGATTTGATAGTTTTCAGTATTGCTAGTATTTAAATCTTGAATTAGATTTCCCAAACAATTAATCAAACTTCTGATTAAATAACCATTTTGCAATTCAACTAATGATTGGAAGTATTTCAATCTATTGATTTCAAAGCTTTTTCTTTTATTAAAAGCTGTAATATCATCTTTAATACCATTTGAATTATTTGTCATAAATTTGTTTTGCCAATTATAAAAATCATTCAGTTGATCATTGAAAATTTTCTTATTTGAACTGATTGATTTCAAATCAGACTCATAAATCATTGTTAACGGAGTTATTATATTTTTAGTGATTGAATTTGATTCATTAATATTATTTGAAGATTGAATGGATAACGTTGAAATTGTGTCATCAACTAAATCTTTTAAATTCAATGCATTAAATTGGGAAGATAACTCTTTTAGTGAGTTGATTAAACTTGACCTTATGATAGTGACGTTTTTTATAGATTCATCTAATTCTTGAGATTTCTTGATTATTGGTTTTATAATAGTTCTAAGGTTGATTAAATTTGTTTCTAAATTATTGATATTATTTCTAAAATCTGGACCATCATTTAGAAATTCATAATCTTCATCTAAGAATGGTTCAATGGACAGAGGTGGAGGTTTCGGTAAATTCAGATCTATTGATTTTATATTGAACGCACATTGCAATAGCGTTTCATTTGGTGTATAAATTATCAAATAAAATTGTCCAGTAGTTGATATCAGTGATAATGGAATTTGAATATTGAAAAAATTATCATTTGAAGACACATTAAGTTCTTTATCTTTTGATGCTTGATTTCCCCTGGATTCAATAACTAAATTTAGCGATTTAAAAAGCAAATATTTAGATATCACGTTCTTATTTAAATCCAAAAATGCAAATTTAATGTCATTAAAAACAGTTGTTGATGATTGATTTGAATATTGATCAATTATTGATTTTTCTAGATGTAAATTGAAGTTCACAATGTCATTTGGATTTAGATCTAATAGGAAATTAAATTCATTCAAGTTAGAATTTTGAGTGAATGTTGATACTGGAGACTTTGGTAAATTGAGAATATTTGAAGTATCAACCAAAATTTTTTTCAGCGATTGGTTTGATTTGTTGGTGATGTTTATCTGGGATAGTCTTAGACTTTTTGAAATTGATAACGGTGATCTAAAACCCTGTTGTGTACTGGTTATTTGACCCATTTATATGATGATTTATGTATTGAACTTTGTAAAATTCAAACAATGAATAGGAAATAACTGAATTGTGCAGTAACAAGGCAATTTCAAAAAATGAGTGAGGTATAATGAGTTATTTCAAAAACAATTGAGTAACTTTCAGCCTAACCGCCGTGTGGAAATATCTCGAAAAACTTTGTTTTGCAAAATTAAACAACTGATGATTTGTAAAGTTAAGAAAAACTGATTTTTTCATAGTCTAATTTAATTATTTTTTTATTTTTTTTTTTTGGTTTTTTTCTCTCTCAAGTTAAAAAAAATTTGTCATCTCTTCGTAAGCAGTAATTAATTACTGTAAACGGAAATACTGGCGTAGAGATTCTGAAATTCTACTTTGAGAGGTGAATATCTCGCAACAATGTCCTTTTCGGCTTTAACGAAACTTTATCTTTCTCTCTTGTAGGCTTATGGGAAATGTGGAATGGTGGCAAATTTGTGAGACAACTTTTTTTTTTCAATTGATATTTTATCTTATCACGCAATAGTTACAACGACTAAAGAAATTAAAAAATTAAGCTAAAGAGGCTACAAACTTGAGTAAATTATAACCTGTAATATTAAGATATAACCTAAATTATTAAAAACCTATTCTAAAATACACCAAACTTAAATAAAAAACACAAATTAACCAAATTATCTCTCAATAATTATAATGAAATGGAGTTAAATAAAGAAGATGCTTAGAATAAGAAAGCAACACCAGCAGCAACGGCAGCACCGAAAACACCAGCACCCATAGCGTTAGAAGCAGCAGCACCAACGGAGACGGAAGTAGAGTTTGAGCCATTGGAGGCGTTTGAAGAGTTAGCAGCTTGAACAGCAGCAACGGAGACTAAAGCAGCGACGACAGTTTTGAATTGCATTTTGAATATGAAAGTGTAGATGTTTAGTGATATCAAAAAGTTTGAATTGACTGAGAAAAGAAAAAAGGGAAGAAACAAGATTGCACAAAGTTTAGCAGGGAAAATTATGGGTTTATATAATTTTCAGGCAAATTGCACACACTGCCGCTGCACAAAAAAAAAATTGCGTTTGTTTTGCTTTTTTTTATCTCCTTTCCGCTTTTGGACAGTTTCTAGCTTTTTCTGTGGTGGTCTGTCCGGCGTGCGTGGGGCTGCAGCACGCGTTGCAAACTGGAAAAGTTCAGAAATACTGTTGTTTGTGGTGTTTTGTGTAATAGTTTTAGCAGAAGTCGACTAGCTAGCTGGATAGTTGTACAGTTGAGCTTCAATGCATCCGATGGATGTAACTTTCATTGAGAACAACACAAAACTAACGCGACAATTCCTGAAATTTCACTTTTTTCACAGAGAAAAGTCTAGACCTCTACAGCCAGGCCCCAGGGCGCGTGTGCCATGTGCATTTAGTTCAATCTGGCCGAAAAGGGAAATGTACAAACTTAACTCTAAAATGATTTTTTCCAGATTTTCTCAAATTACTCAATCGGAAATTGTAAATCTCACTTTCAACTCTCTGACTTTCAAGTTTCAGAGACTCAAGAGTCAAGACTAGCGTAAATTTTACAATTCAGCAACGCAGTGGAAATTTAAAGTAGATGTTGTTCCATAAAGTTCCATACATAATTCTATGCTTGTGGTAGGTTGTAACGCAATCTGCTTACTACCTAGTGCTCATCTCTCCAATTAGAATGTAGGGCTCAGGAGTTAATGAATCATTCGTTGACGGTTGAATGTATTGCGATTCACCACCACATTCTACAAACTTCTATCAGCAATCAAGATTCAAGAATCAAGACTCAAGAGTGGACTTGTTACAACTTACTTGGTCAAGCCAGATTCCGCAAGATTCGACTGCTAAGTACTTGGAAGTTGGATTCTGCAATCTGAACGTTGAATTGAATCGCCATGGGTTCAATCCTTAGGTAGAACCTTAAAGACTAAATAGTATTTACTAATTAGTATTACAATTTACAAGTGACTACTAACTAGCAACTTAACGAGCAGTACAATTGAAATACCAATTATTCTACAATTTATATTAAATTCAACTTTTCATCAACATCTGGTATCAGCTCTTTAATTCTCGAACCTAACGAACCTTCAAGTACAACTTTATAATCGAAAATTTCATTTCATGAAGGCCAATCTAGTACAGCTTAATTTTTTCAATCGGCTACCCAGTGCACTCTAACTTATTATAAGATACAACCTAGAGTGTACAATTACCTTAATATACAAGTAATTATAAGCATTTATGATAAGGTTAAACGTTTTGTTGCCCCAGACAATTTACCTCCAGTGCTGTAAATTGTAATTGAAATTAGAATTCAAGCATATTCATAATTATAAAGGGTCTTATATTTTTACCATTATGACATATTAAGACGTACAACTTGAACTCTGAAATAATTAATATAATTTGAAAACTCTGTATTAATATTGTTATACGGCAACTAATCATAATCTGTAATATTTCTTGTCAGTTGAAACTTAAATCTCTTTCAAGAATTCCAAGTTTGCCAACCAAATCTAATTTCTTACTAGTTTTCTTCTTTGCTCATTTCTCATTATATATTTCAAGCTTTGCATTAAACCAAATTGATTATTGAACGCGTCTTAAATTTAAATCAAAGTTCGAAGTTCAAACGTAACTTTCTTGATAAAATTTCATTGAATAATTACATTACCACTTTAAGTAATTAAAACTAGCACACTTTCTCAAACTTAACAATAGATCATGTTCTAATACTTATATTATCATAATTAAAGCCAAATCTATCGATAGGTGTTCTCAAGTTTCAGCTAATTCTCACCTTGGCTAAATATTTCCCTTTCTTTAAGCTTCATTAGTCTAGTGTTGTTTAGGCAGCTTCAAATGTTCAATGTTTGTTGAATAATTTGCTATTTTGGCGCAATCATATATAGAGATAATTTATGCATGATTGCAAATTACGTCTAGAATTATTGCAGACTTCTAACTCAATGCTTATAATCAACAGCTGTACTTGTCGTCGTTTTGAATATTTATAATTAATTTGATGAAATTTGTCACCTAATTTACTATTAACGTCTAGCGCTGAGTACCCTGAACCAATTTGAAATTGCAGCAATTAAAAATCTGGCTTTAGCAGTATCACTTGACTCATTGTTTCAGCTAGCTGATTTGTATTAAACTATAGCTAGTAATTGGATATTGCTGCAAGTGGTCCAGGGTTAGTTTAATATTGAATTAGTGAAATTAAGATGTCATAATCTCATAATTGAAACAATTAATTCCAGTAGCTGTGAATTAAATTTAATTGAAGAAATACGTCTATAACCATAGTTTCTTACATGCACCCTCTGATCATTCAAGTTGATTCAATTGAAAGATCCAACAATTTCATTTAATCTTAAGCTACTGCTGTTTTAACTAAACAGAATTTTACTAAGCACTTACTTTCAAATTTTGTAGCAATTTTAATGTCAAAAGATTAATGTAGCAATTTTATCAAATTTAATCACCTTCTTCTACACTTTGTTACTTGACTTCCAGATCAAACTCTTCAATTAAAATGCATTCAAAAGATTGGTTCTTAGTATTCTTAGGTATCTTTTTACCACCATTACCTGTTTTCTTAAAAAGAGGGTTTTTTTCAGCTGATTGTGAGTAAATTTTAGATAAAATTTCAAGGATTGGATTTATTATCAACAATTAAAAAGAACAATTCTTGATAATGAAGTTCAACAGCTACGAATCTGATTATTGAGTATACTAACATCGAACTAGTTCTTATAAACGTGTTGCTATGTATCCTCGGATTCTTACCAGGTTTGATTCATTCCTTCTATATCATCAGTCAATATCCAGAAGAACAAACTTCAACTTATTCTGGTGCTACCTATCCAGGAAGTTCAAATCAAAACTATGGATCTATTTAAATCTATTTAAATGGAATATTGACGCTAATGAATTAATGATATGTAGATGAGTAAATCGGGAGTTATTTAATGTTGGATCAGATTATTTAAAATCTAGACTAAATAAATTAACCGACGATTAATTAGAACCGTGGTCCCAATAAACCTAACTTATGAAACACTTAATTTCAGAACGAAATAAGTGTTTAAATTTGATCTTCGCAGAAAGACTAATTGAATCGATGTATTTATTAATTAGTTGAATCAAAATAAACTCAAACATTGCTTGAGCTCAGTGTTGATTCCTATCGATCAACTTAAGATTTGCGGTATTTCTTTTTTTCATCAACAGTTGACAAAACTGTTCATTCCAACTGGATTGAAAGATTGTCAGAAACTCATTGCTCAATGACAAACTACATAAATTATTTTTGATGTTTTTTGTTTTTTTTTTTTCCTTCAATCAAACTTCTGGTAGGGTAACTCTGAAACTGGAAAATTTTAACACGTCGTTCACAAAAATGTGTTGTATTCATCTCGTGTTTTTAGGTGGTTCTAGTAGAGTGTTTGCAATGCAAACATTCTCATTGTAATACTCAACTCAAGCGCTACAAGATAGTGTTACTTACAACAAGATTCAAAACCTTCTTACAAATGCTGTGTTGCTGCCAGACCTTCCCAATACAGTAATTTCTAGACTTTTCTTGTCAGGGGGCTGAAATTCTGCATTTTTCCTACTGTTCAGAGTAAAGACCGCTGTTTCAAGCAAGGTTACAGTCGTGGTGATATATTCTAACCGGCATCATTCAGTAGCTGAAGAGCATAGCTACAGAACTGTCTAACTAGTGAGTTCATATCACCACAAACAACCCATATCACCTTTACATCTCTAACCCCTAGACACAAAACAACGCCACCGACTTATGTAATACAGTGAGCAACTTGTTTTGCAACAGCCAATCACAGCTCGCGCACATTTCCAGAATTCCCCTTTTTGGCGATTTTCTTCTTTTCTTACCCGGAGTTTCAGTTGAAATTTTGAAAAATTATAAAAAAAACATCGTTTGCTTTTTTTTTTCATTTTTCTACAAACCAGCGAAAAACCACGAAAAACAGCGAAATTTCACAAATTTCACAAGTTTTCAGAATTGTCAGAATTTATTTTTCCGCGTTAAAACATCAAAACATTTTTCAAGTGTTTCCATTGTTTTTGACTCTTCTGTTGCCCAACCAGCGCGTGACATTTTACACTACTACTTTTCTGACGCCTTTGTTGTGCTGCTCAGATACCTCCCATCCAACTTCACAGTTTATTTTTCTTGTGCCACAAACACACACACCCTTTGTGTAAGTTTCCACCCTGTCTGCTGTTTGCCCGCACATTACCGTTTTGGGAAGTTCTGGCACTACAATACTGAATTTATCAAGTATCGTTCCAAAAAGCATCCAACTAACATCCTTTGTTCAAGATGACGGCCCCAATCACTGCTATTACATCATGCTTGTCTTCCAAAAACAATTTGAAAAGAAGCAAGTCTTTTGGTTTAGGAGTCTCTTTTGCTCCAAACAAGAAAATGTGTTTCAATTCTGAATTGAATAGAAGAAACTCATTGGCTTTTACTTCTGTTATATCTGCTTCTTCAACTAGTGCAGAATCTGATGATGATAATGAATCCGATGATGAAGATGGTTATTTACAAAAACAAAGAAAAGCTTTTAAGAATGCTGCTTTTCTTAGATCCAATTCTTTTTTAAAATTGAATCAAGCAAAATTGAATTCAGCTGTTTCTAAATACAGTGATGATGATGAACATGAAGAAGATGAAGAACAAGAACAGGAAGAAAAGAATAGAAGTTTTGATAATGCTGTTCTCAAGCAAAGAAATATTAATGAGTTTAATGATACCATAAAAACTAACATCAAGAGCCGTTCTAATTCTATCAAACCATCATTGAACTACAATACCAATTTAAATAGCATGAGCAATAACATTTTTCAACAAGAAAATCAAGAAAACTCCCAAATTATTTCACCAGCATCTCCAAACTCAACTCGCAGAATCACACCGGATTGTGATCTATCTGCAAGATCAAGATGCTTTGATTATTTAGTTGGTGCAATTGATGAAGCTTGGGCTCGTTATTGTGATGCTACCTCTTATGCTGAAGATGAAGTTTATGGTGATGTTCCATATATACCAAATACCCCTGCTTCAATTTCAGTTTCTGATCATGAAGGTTGTCGTTCAACAAAAGCTTCTCGTCGTAACAGTCTTAATGATAAGTATAACAATGATGATCAAGAAGATGATGATGAAGAAGAAGAAGAGGATGATGATGATGATGATGAAAAAGAAGAAGGTTATAAATCTTCAGCCACAAATATCACTGAATATGAAAGTGATTTAGATTGGAAAAAAGTCAGTTCTCAACCAAGTTCAGTTAAATTACAACAATTAAAGGATCGTTTATTAAAAGCTAAATACTATTTACAAGATTTCGTTGATACAAATGATTATGAAGATGGTGCTGCATTTTGGAAACGTTGGGATTTAATCAAATATGCAACCATCGAATTGGTTGAAGATGATGATGATGATGAAGTTATTGAATCCACTATTGAAGAGTTAGAAAAAGGTCGTTTCTATGGCCATTACTGATTTTTACAGTATTTGAAAGAAAAAAAAAAAAAAGAAAAGAAAAGAAAAGAAATATATATATAAGGAAAGGAGTAAGGAAATGATTATGTACTATAGATCACTACTATGAATCAATTAATTCAATCAGCAACATGATTTGATTGGATGGTTGTTTATTTATTCATATTTATTTGAGTTTTTAAGTTTATGTTTGCAGTTTATTTAGGTTTTTTGGGGGTGGAATGAATCATCATAGAAATATGGTTCATTACTAGGCTATTAGGATTAGGAAATGTACATTATCTTCGTTTTTTTTTATTGATAAATTTTGTTATGTAATGTAGAAATTTGAAGATCACTGAAATTATTTCAAAATGACGTAAATTTGTTTTGTTTTGATCTAATTTTATAAAAATAAAAAATAAACTAATTTTAAACCGTATTTTATAATTTATTTATGTCACAATATAGTGTGAGAAACATGGCCTGGCAAAGCAATAACAGCAGGCAGAACTCTAATAGAAACAACAGTAATGCTTCTAACAATCCGCTATTGGTCGAACTTGACGAACCAACAAGTCTTTTCCATCATAGTTCACATCAAAACCCTTCTTTTTTACAAAGATCACGTTCTGAGTATAAATCAGTTGTTGATAGACACTATGTTGATCATGATTATGCCACTAATAGTGATGTAAGAAGTGGTACCAGTGTTCCTGTGCTCAAAAATCATTTAAGAAACATAAATTCTGATGAGTTTTCTCATTTAATTAAACATCATCCTTCTAAATCTTTATTACAAATGAGTCAACATTCAAACACTGATATAAGATCCCCAATGCTATCAACTGATCCAGAAGATTTTATTGAAATTAAAGGAGGTATTAGACCCATATTGAAAAAAGCTTTGACATTTACAGGTTGGTCAAATCATTCTGATAATATTATCACAAATGAAGAATCACAGGATCATGTTTCAAATAAACATTTGAATACAGAAAATGAAGAAACTAATGAGAATGACGGAGATTGTACAATTGATTCATCTTTTAGTAGTATATCTCCAAGAAAAAATAAAAATGGTCAATTAGTTAGAAGGCAAAAACCAATTATTCAAAGAAATTTTTATGATGATTTCACTTCTGTTGATTGGGTCAATGATACAATTGAAGAATCTAAAAGAATACATCAATTAAAGTCTTTGAAAGGTTTCAGAGGCAAAATTGCAAGAATGATTGATAATGCAACAGTTTGGGTATTGATTACATTAATTGCATTTACTTTTGCAATTATTGCATATTTTACAGATAGAGCTGAAAGTGTGCTTGTTGATTTGAAAAGAGGATATTGTAAATCTAATTGGTTATTAAATGAATCAAGATGTTGTATTAAAGAGAAAAAAATGGCACAGTTGAATTTCAATAATTTTATTTTAAATTTCAATCAAAATGTGAATTTATATGATAACACTATAAATAAAGCATCACCAAGTTTTCCAAATCATCCAGATGAAGATATTTGTACCAATTGGAGACTTTGGCCAGAAGTTTTCAAATCATCAAATTCAAATATTTTAAAATTTGATTTCTTGATTTTTTTAATAGCTTCAGTTGTTTTAGCTTATATTTCTGTTAAAATTACATTAACAACAAAAACAACAAATCCATTAATTATTGATGATAATAATACAACACAAACTCCTAATAAGAAGAAATCATCAAAAATTATTTATTCAGCTTATGGATCAGGAGTACCTGAAGTCAAGACAATTTTATCAGGTTTTATCATTAGAAAATTTTTAGGTACTTATACCTTAATAGCTAAAACTACAGCGTTAATATTTGCCATTGCATCGGGACTTTGTGTTGGTAAGGAAGGCCCATTCGTTCATTTAGCTACATGTGTTGGTAATATTTTATCAAGATTTTTCAACAAATTTAATGAATCTGGTTTAGAAAGAAGACAAATCTTATCAGCATCTGCAAGTGCTGGTGTTGCATTAGCGTTTGGATCTCCACTTGGAGGTGTTTTGTTTAGTTTAGAAGAAGTTAGCTATTATTTACCTGGGAATCAATTATTTAAAACTTTTTTTTGCGCTATTATGAGTATATTATTTTTGAGATTTTTAAATCCATATGGTACTGGTAAAACTGTGCTATTTGAAATTAACTATTCATCTGATTGGAAACCAATTGAGTTGATTTTATTTGTTATCATTGGTGTCTCAGGTGGGATTTTTGGGGGATTATTTTGTAAATTTTGTATTTGGTGGAGTGATTGGTTTAGATCTAAATCATTTATTAAAACACATCCAATTCGTGAAGTTTTAATCATTGTTATTATTACTGCAATCACGACTTTTGCTAATCCATACACTAAAACAGCTACTGCTGAATTATTAAATGAATTAGCTTCACCATGCTTTCATTTAAATGACCTTACAAATAGTGAGGGTATTTGTCCCATAGATTTTAGAGTTATTCCAAATACTTTGAAAACTCTTTTATTTGCATTGATAATCAAAATTATATTAACAGCAGTTACCTTTGGTATAAAAGTTCCTGCGGGAATATATGTACCATCAATGGTTATTGGAGCATTATATGGAAGAATTTTTTCAATGTTGATTGAATATCTGCAATTAAAATATTTCCCAGGTAAATTTTGTCCAGTTAGTCAATTAACTCCATGTATTGATTTTGGAATTTATGCAATGATCAGTGCAGGAGCATTTATGGCAGGAATTACAAGGATGAATATTACATTAGCTACAATTATGTTTGAATTAACATCAAGTTATACATATGTTTTGCCAATTTCATTAGCAATTGCTGTTTCAAATTGGGTTGCATATGCAATTGAACCGAACTCATTATATCAGTTATTATTGAATAAAAATGAATTTCCATTCTTATCAAATGGTAAACTTCATGATTTTGATTCATATACATCAATCAAAGATTTAATTTATGGAATTGGTGATTCAACAGTTATTAAACTAGGTTCAAGAGAAGATGAAGATAAACTTCAAACATCAATAAGTTTCAAGAATTTGAGGGAATCTTTGAAAGATCTACAAATGCAAGGATTGGTTGATGGTTCAATTCCAATAGTTGCTACCAAAACACGGAAATTAATTGGAATGTTACCAGCACCAGAATTAGAATTTAATTTAGATAGATTGGAGAAGTTTTGTAATGAATTTGAGATTGATTGTGATGATATTTTAGTGAAATTGGTTCATGATTCATCTGAAACTAGAAAGAATCAAGAGTCAAGTAGTATTACCCCAGTAGATGGAGATGGATTGGTTACTAATTTAGAAATTAATAATAATGAAGGTTTTAATTTTAATATCAAACTTTTGAATGAATTATCTGATTTCACTCCAATTGTTGAATCTACACCAATTATTTTGGACATTCAATCACCGTTATCATTAGCTGAAACTGTTTTTCAAAAATTAGGAAATAGATCAATTTGTATTTTTGAAGATGGAAAATTTGTTGGAATTTTATATAAAAAAGTGTTTATTGATTACTGTAAAAACAATTGAAATTAACACTGTTTATATGTTATAATAAATTATGGTATTGCTTTTTTATATTTATGGTAGTTTATGATGGTAAATTATGATCCTGTTTCTTCCTGAGTCTTTACAGCTGGATATTTATTCTTCATTAATTACGGAATATTATTAATGCTGTGAAATTCACGTAAAGAAATAAACCTCGAACAAACAATCCATTATTGTTTGAGTGAATTGGACTGTGTATTTATTATACACAAGTATCTTAACTTTCACAGCCTTCAACGAGTGTATATTATAAAACGTTATTCACAGCTAACTGTTTCAAGTGAGCTGTAATACAAGACCTCGTTGACTTATTTCCCAATATGGAACTATGGTAAGGGCACTCAATTAATTGTGTCAATTTTTTGGTTGCAGCACTTTGAACTTTGCTTCTATCATGAGCACAACACAAGTTCGATTACAGCTTACAATTCATCATCATGAACCAATCAGAAGCTCGTGCAGAGCGCGCAATACGCCGTCAATTACAGAGAGATCAAGTCGAAGAAAACGGTTCAAGAGAAAGTCCATTGACATCAAATACATCCAGCTCAACTCCATCTCACAGAGGTTCAAATTCCCCTCAAGTCTATCTGGACCATCCAAATTTTATTTATAGCTTTCCCAATCCAGATGGACATCAACAAGAGTTGAGTGGTGAGCGTCGACAAACTGCTATCAATAAAAAGCGATTAAAGGCAAAAAGAAAAATTGCAAAGATCAAAAAGAAATATGGTGTATTAAAAGGTGCTTCCAAACTCAAGAAAAAAGCTATAGACGATGAAATTTTGAGGGCTTTTACTAAAACTTTAGAGTCAACAACGCCTACAGAATTAAATTCTATCAAATCAAGTTTAAAATTAAAATCAGAATATCAAAATAATGGAGATGTTGAAATAAACTTGTTTGACATCAAAGATGTTAAGGAAAAAATCGCAATAGAATCGACTCCAAAATACAAAATTTTATCGACTATAAGAACTCATAGTATCAATGGTGTCTTTCAATTTTTATCTAATGCTTTCGACTTATTCTATCATGAAAAATTAGCTAACGATAAAAACTCCAAAGGATTTTTCCAAAATATTAAAGATTCAAATTTTACCATCTTAAATCAGTTCTGGAAGAATAATTTTGGTGCCCTTTAATGTAGATTTGTCAAAAAAATTTTACCTGGGCCGGCTTTTTATATGTTGATGGGGTACATTCAAGCTGCTATTATCAAATCGGATAAGTTCTCTGGTGTTGGTGGAAATTCAAACATTTATGTCAGTACAATTAGGCTCATTTGTTTTGCAACATTTACAACTTTAGACTTATCAATGAAGATGGAAGAATATCTGAAGACAGGTGATTATGGAGGTGTTTTATTTATAAGTTTCTGTTTTTGGGTCAACCATAAATTACATTCTACTGCTGCATAACTGTTTAGGATTTACAAATATGATTATGCCATGGTAGACAAAATATTTTGATGCTTTTACTGCCTCTAATTTAATGAAAATTTACTAGCTTATGATTTAATGAATATGATAATGAATACATGATGATTAATTTTATTAATATTTTGTTCCGATATAGTAATACAAGAAGAAGAATTCAATCAGCTACTGACTTAATCGATATCATTAAAATTTAATATTAAACTCTATATATCGTTATATCAATCAATAAGCCATTAATTAATCCTCTCATAAATTTGTAGAAATCTTATAATAAATATTTCTAGCTTTTGAACTTGCATATAAAATTGTTAAAAATTCTTTGAAAAGTTTTAGATTCATACCCATTGAAGTTTGATCAATTCTAATATCATTAGTTAAAGACAATTCCCATTGTGTTATATTATCTGTTATTTGTGGATAATCCAATTCATCAAATCTTTGAATTATTTCATCTGAAGGTTTTGAAATAGTAAAAGACTTTAAAAAAAAAAAAAAAGTTAGTTTTTGGAACATAAAATGGACATCTTTTAAAATTTTAAATCCATACCTTTTGTCCTCTTTCAAAGTTTTGGTTGTTTTCTATAAACTTTAATAAATATGTTAGTCAATGGTCTATAAAAAAAAAAAAAAAATAGAGGACTTACTGATTCCCATAAATAATCAAAAATCAAACCAAATAAAACTTGTTCTTTCTCATTTTTACAATTATCATTCAATATGAGATTGAAAAATTTACCACCATTTGAATGAATCAAATTTTTAATAATTGCCACCAAATTACAATTAATTTGTTGACTATTAGTGAAGAATTTCAATATTAAAAATAAAATTGACAATGGGATTTTTTTTCTTTCATTGAATGAAAGCCATCTATTTTCACATTTGATACCAGATTGATCTGTATGAATCAAAGTTGATGGTAATAATTTTAATGATTTATTCAAGTTTGAATAAAAAAAATATTTATAGTTTTCATCAAGCTGAGATAATTGTTTAAACTTTGAGGTAAGAGTTAAAATTGTTTTACCATTTTCAATAAATTCATGTGTTTTTGCAAATGGAATTAGTTTAGACTGTGAATTTTCAATCAATTTATTAGTTGTTAATGGATTTCTCTTTTTTATAACATTCTCATCAATATGGAAACTAGAATCACTGAAAATTTTGATCAATAAATTTAATGAATTTGATTTGGCGAAAAGAATAAATAATCTTAATGATGCAATAATGGCAAGTTCGGTTGAATCATCATTAATATTTCCATCTCCATTGAGAACAGATTTACAAAAAATATCCAAAAAGCTGATTGAATTTTGAGAATCTTGAATTGATGTTGAATTTTGGAAATAATTATCAGTTAATTCATTTGTAATAAATGCTGATATATCAGCATTCTCTGTAGATAATAATTGTTCCATTGTTTTAGATAACAAAAAAATGATGTTTGAACGTAAACATTTCTCTTCTGAATTTATATAAATAATAATTGGATCTAAGAAATTTTTTTGGAAAGTATGTAAAAATGAAACTTTGATTTCATCATGAGAAGACAAAGTTAGAATCTCATGAAACAATTGAATGTACCAGTTGAACTCAATAAATTCATTCTTATCAATTAAAACCATATCATAATCCATATTATAATCTTCTCTGAACAAAATCTCATTATAACAAAGTTGATTGAAATTTCTGAATAATCCAGTAATGATCAATTTAGGGAAATCACTCATCAATAACCAAGATTTTAAGCTATCTAAAAACCCAGAGATCATAATGATATTAATTAATGTTGCTCTAGAAACTTTAATAAAACTATCACCTAAAAACAACAATTCTTTTGATAATTCATAGATGGGGAAACATTTTGTATCATGAAATGGGAGTTTGAATTTTTTAATTAATTCAATAATATCTGGATCATTAACACTATGTGAAAACCAAAGATCAACTAAATGTGTTAATGCAATAAAACTTTGGGATAAATTATAGTCAAATAAAGCGATTTTTTCAATGACATCAATAGGAAGGTTATTAAATTTGATGTTATTAATTAAAAAAGCACCAACACAAGTGGTGAAACACACAGCTTTATCTTGATCATAGTCCAGAGAACCAACACTAACAAAAACTTTTGCAATTTCCACCAACAAGATCTCATATATTCCAATCAAATCAGAAATTGATTCTGGTAGGAAATTGTTGGCTTGTGTGAGTGAAAGATGTTTCAAAACAATAGAGTTTGTGAGTAATTCGAGTGACAAGTTAGTGTTGCGTGCAATCTCTTTGTATAGGCCATGGATGCATGGTTTGAGTTGATCTAGCTGGAGATAGATTAGTTAATAACTTTTAACTTTAAGTCAATTAATCAATTGTGCAACGCAAATGAAAAATGAAACGGTATGATTTTGATAAATACAGTTTGAGTGTCGTAGCACTGTTGGATCTCTGCTAAAAAAGTTTCAAATCTGTCTCTGTTCTCGTGTCCTGCATGGAGCTTGATATTGGTTGATGTTTTCAATTTGGAGAAACTTGTGCTAATGGAGGTTTTGTAATAATCGCCGTACTTCTCAGCGACTTCTGCGGTGTTGAGCCATAGATCGTTGAAGATGCTCATGCTGCTCAGTCTATCACCAGTGAACACCAGTGAACACAGCTTTGTCACGGTGGTCTTCAAGTGTGCTTTTTTTCTGTAAATTGAAAGCTTAAACCACAAAATGTTTCATGTTTCACAAATCCAGTTCAGGCAAAAGAGGCACTGAAACACCGTTGTTTTGAGCCAGTTGTTTCACTCGTTGCAGCATTTGGGGCCATATAAAGCAGGGCCCAGCAGAGATGATGGTGGTTTTGAGTTAGAAAATTTGGGTGGCAAATCGACTGTTTAATTTTGATTTATTTGTTATTTGTTATTTTTCCTAATGGAACTCGTCAACAACCAGCAGCAGCTCCACCGTTTCACACACAAGCGCATCATGAACTACAGCAGTGGCTCCGGTGGCTGGGGAGTCTCCACAAGCTCACCTGTGACGCTGGACCATTTCCAGCAGCTCAAACAGAACAGAAACAGGCATTTTAATCAACGACTGCACCCAAACAGCAGATCAAGCAGCAACAACAACAACAACAACAACAACAACAGTCATAGTCATAGTCATAGTCATAGTCATGTTCATGGTCATGCCCACGGCCATAGTGGTGGTGGTGCCAATAGCAGACTTGTCACTAGTGAGTCTAAGTTCACAGGAAACAACTATGCAAATCATTATGTCCACACGGGAGAAGCTCCAATTAAATACGTGAGAAATGTGAAGAACCCTGTTGAAGGATACCCAAAGCTACAACGTTTATTTCAACTCAAGGAGAAACAAGTAGAGCAGAATGCATTGATTCCATATGGTTGCAGAACAGATATCGATTCTATAATTCCAACTTTGAAGAAATGGATTTTTAAAGACCAGTTGGTGTTTGATGTTATTATGATTGGCTCCTTGACTGAAAATCAGTTTATTTACCCTTTGTTATCACAATTACCATTAGAGAAACTTTGTTCAAAACCTGGGTTTTTATTCATATGGGCATCATCTCAAAAAATTAATGAATTGACTAATTTATTGAATAATGACAAATGGGGCAAGAAGTTTAGAAGATCTGAAGAATTGGTGTTTGTTGCTGTTGATAAAAACTCACCTTATTATCCATCCAAAAACTCCACTGATGAAGAGGCTGTTTTTGAAAGAATGCAATGGCATTGCTGGATGTGTATCACTGGAACTGTTAGAAGATCCACTGATGGACATTTAATCCATTGTAATGTTGATACAGACTTAACTTTGGAAAATCAAGAAGATCCTCAACCAAATAAAGTTATACCTAATCAGATTTATAAAGTTGCAGAGAATTTCAGTAGTTCTCAAAGAAGACTTCATATTATACCATCAAGAACAGGTTTCAATAATCCAGTAAGACCAAGACGGGGTTGGGTTATTATGTCTCCAGATATAATTATTGATAATTTTGATCCACAAGTTTATAAACAAGAAATTGACAAAATTGGTGTTAATTTACCTCAAAATAATGAAATTGAAAACCTAAGACCAAAATCTCCTGTTTTAAGAAACGCTGCGTTGAATCGTTAACGACAAGCTTGCTTTGCATTCTTATATTATTATTATTATTATTATTATTATTACTATTATTATTATATTTACTAGTACATTTTACATTGCATCTATTTTTGTTTAATTTTTATACTATTTGCATATACATATTATTCATATTACCCATGTAAGCTTATTTGAACCATTTTTCAACACCAGCTTTTAATGGAGTCAATAAACCATATTGTCTTGGAACATATTCAACTCTATGATAACTATTTAGATTTTTTCTTAAAACAATTTGGAAACAAGTTGCTGAACCTTGTCTTGAAATGATAGTAGAATAAGCTAAAAAGAAATCCCAAATTCTAACCCATCTTTCTCCATATTTAGAAGTCATTTCTGGTTTCATTGATTGCCAATTTCTATACCATCTCCATAAAGTTGCACTATAATGAACACCAATATTATCAACAGAAACAACTTCAAATCCAGTACCTTCTAATTTAGAAGTGACAAAATCCAAAGGAGTTGACGCATCAGCACCTGGGAAAATATATTTGTTCATATACAAACCCCAAATCAAATCTTCATATTGCCATGATTTTCTTAAACCTGCAATTTGTAAGAAAAATAAACCATCATCATCCAACATGTTATAAACTTGAGATAAAAATGCTCCAAATTTTCTAACACCAACATGTTCTGCCATTTCTAAACAAGTGATTTTATTATATTTCCCTTCTGGTACTGGTGTATCTCTATAATCCATACATAAGATTTCACTTTGAGTTTTTGGAATTCCTTGAATTGATAATTTTTCATTGCCCCATTTAGTTTGATTTTTACCTAATGTAATACCTGTAACATGAGCACCATAAACTTTTGATGCATAAGTAGCTAAAGTACCCCAACCACAACCTAAATCTAATAATCTTTCACCTTTTTGTAAATTAATTTTTTCACAAACAATTTTCAATTTATTATCTTGTAATTCTTCTAAAGTTTCTTCTCTATTAATATCAGAAATGATACCTGAGGTATAAACCATTCTTGGCCCTAAAAATGCATAAAAATCATCGCCACGATCATAATGATCTCTAACTTGTTCTTCATCTTGGGATCTAGTATGTAAAATAACTTCTGGGATCATACCAAAAAGAAAAAACTTGAATAAACCTAGTGTAAAACGGAATTGAGCCCAATCATGTCTATATTCCAACATTTCCAAAGTATCACCTTTAAAACTAACTTTATTATCGAAAAATAATTCATGGAAAGTTTCCATTGGGATCTTGTTTTTACCGGAATATTTCTTAGCCAATTCAGGATCATGGAATTGTAAATAATCTTCAACGTTTTTATTTGGGAATGATGCTTTTTCATTCAATCTTGGAGAATAAGTTGATGCAAAAGTCCAATATCCCATTAAAATTGGAATTGCCAAAATTACAACGAAAAACAACCATGTTTTGAAACCACCGCCTAATTTATATTTCAGATAGTATGGAATAACAGCAATGGCTCCAAACACCAACAAGTTGTTGAAATCTCTTGAACCAGCACCATCAGCCGGTAATGGTGCGTTCTTAATAGCTGGGTAGTTTGTTGTTCTAACGCCGCAGTCTTTTGGCACAATGGCCGGTGGCACAGCAGCAGGTGTTTGCTGGTACTTGACACCAAAGAACTCGTGGATCACAGCCATTTTGGTCTCTGTCTGTTGGTGATTAATGTTCAGAATTTAAGGGTTTTTTTTTTCTTCTTCTTCATACTTTGTTTGAGAGAAAGAAATGGTGTTGTTACCCTACTGATGCTTTAGTATTACATAAAATGAGTTTAATTGGCAGTTTAATGAAGTTGTTTATAGATGTCAATAGATTATTTGGGTAGCTGAAGGTGTTTGCAGTATGTGTGCTTTTGAATGGGATCGATTGACCGGTTTTTGATAGAATTATATCAACTTCAACAAGAACAGTTTCAACCCAATTTCTTCAATTCTTATCCAATTTTTACCATTCAAAAACCATTCAACTTCTCAGCACTACCACTACCCAAATCTCTACAACTCACTCCTACAAAACATCTGTGAACTCAAGTTTTAAGTATTAATTCTGATAGAAAAGTGTCACCCGGCTGCTTAAATAATCAAAAATTAAAAAAAAAATTTTATGCGATGAGCTAAAAAAATATTTTTTTTTTTCCTACTATTAAAGAACTTGTTTTATTCACAAATTAGAAAAGAAATTAAGGAAGATGGGGAAAACACAGAAGAAAAACAGTAAAGGTCGTTTGGATAGATACTACTACCTAGCAAAAGAAAAGGGGTACAGGGCTCGTTCTTCTTTCAAGATTATCCAAATCAATGAAAAATACGGTCATTTCTTAGAAAAATCTAAAGTTGTTATTGATTTATGTGCTGCTCCTGGTTCTTGGTGTCAAGTTGCATCTAATTTATGTCCAGTTAACTCTTTGATTATTGGTGTGGATATTGTTCCTATCAAACCATTGCCAAATTGTATCACTTTCCAGTCAGATATCACTACAGAAGATTGTAGATCAAGATTAAGAGGATACATGAAAACTTGGAAAGCTGACACCGTGTTACATGATGGTGCTCCAAACGTTGGTTTAGGTTGGGTTCAGGATGCATTTACTCAATCTCATTTAACTTTACAAGCTTTAAAATTAGCTGTGGAAAATTTAAGTGCAGGTGGAACTTTTGTTACAAAAGTTTTCAGATCAAAAGATTATAATAAATTGATTTGGGTTTTCCAACAATTGTTTGAAAAAGTTGAAGCAACTAAACCTCCTGCATCAAGAAATGTTTCTGCTGAAATTTTTGTTGTTTGTAGAAATTTTAAAGCTCCAAAAAAATTAGATCCAAGAATCTTAGATCCAAAAGAAGTTTTTGAAGAGTTGGCTGATGGTCCTCAAAATAATGAAGCTAAAGTTTTCAATCCAGAAAAGAAAAGAAGACAAAGACAAGGTTATGAAGAAGATAATCAATTATTATTTAAAACTTTACCAGTTTTAGAATTCGTTAAAAGTGAAACTCCAATTGATGTTTTAGGTGAATTCAATAAATTAACTATTGATAATGAAGATCCAGATTGGGAGAACATTAGTAAAATGAGACAAACAACCCCTGAATTATTGGAATGTTTTAAAGATCTTAGAGTTTTAGGTAAAAAAGATTTTAGAATGATTTTAAGATGGAGAAAAAATATTAGAAGTTATTTAGAATTGGATAAAAAAGATGAACCTATTGAAGTTGAAGTGGAAGAATTAAATGAAGAAGAAAAAATTGATAAAGAATTAGAAGAATTAAATTCAAAAGTTAAACGTAAACAGAAAAAGGAGAAAAGAAAAGCTAATGAATTGAAACAAAAAGAGATTGTTAGAATGCAAATGAATATGTTGACTCCAAAAGATATTGGTATTGAAGCTGCTACATTAGGTGCGGATTCTTTATTCAATTTGAAAAGTGCTGAAAAAACTGGACAATTAAATGATTTAGCTAAAGGTAAAAGAAGAATGGTTTTCGATGAAAAAGAATTGATTGAAGGTAATGAAATTTATATGGGATCAGATGGTGAGAATATGGATAGTGATGATGAAGTAGATGAATTAGAAGCTCAATTGGATAGTATGTATGCTGCATATAAAGAAAGAAGAAGTGAAAGAGATGCGAAATTTAAAGCAAGACAAGCTAGAGGTGATGATGATGATGACAAATGGGATGGTATTTCTGATAAACCTGCTGATTCGGATGATGAAGATGAATTGGTTAAAGATTATAATGAAGATGAAGTTGATAGTGATGATGATGATGATGATGATGAAAGTATTAATAATTTGATTGCTAAATTGAAACAGAAAAATGATAGTGGTTTAAGTAATACTGCTGATATGTTGTTTAGTGATAAGATTTTTGAAGGTGTTGAACCTGTTTTGAATAAACCTGAAGATAAATCAGTACAACAACAGAAACAACAACAACAACAGCAGCAGCAGAAACAAAAATCTCTTAAATCTAAACAACCAGTTGATTCAGATTCTGAAGAAAGTGAAGATGAAATTGAATACGTTTCAAACAATTATCAATCAGATGCTGATTCCTCAGATAATGAATCCGACACAGAATTGAATCTAAGAAATCATCAAAAAGATGTCACATTAGCGACTGCACAAGCAATGACAATGGCCCATCAATTAGCTCTGGGGCAAAGAACCAAACATGATTTACAAGATGAAGGATATAATAGATATGCTTTCAGAGATATGGAAGGATTACCAGAATGGTTTATTGATGAAGAGAAAAAACATTCCAAAATTAATAAACCTATAACTAAAGAAGCAGCATTAGCAATCAAAGAGAAAATGAGACAGTTGAACGCAAGACCAATTAAGAAAGTTGCTGAAGCTAAAGGTCGTAAGAAATTGAGAGCATTGAAAAGATTAGAAAAATTAAAGAAAAAATCAGATTTAATTAATGAAGATTCAGATAAATCAGAAAAGGATAAAGCTGAAGAAATTTCTAAATTGATGAAGAAATTAACTAAAAAGCAAAAGACAAAACCAAAAGTTACATTGATTTATGCAAGTGGTAGTAATAAAGGTTTAAGTGGTCGTCCAAAAGGTGTTAAAGGTAAATATAAGATGGTTGATGGTGTGATGAAGAATGAACAAAGAGCATTACGTCGTATTGCTAAGAAACATAAAAAGAAATAAACTTAGGCTGTATATTATTATTATTATAACTGAAAATGGATAGCAATAGCAGTAGTTATAACTTGTAGATTTCAATTTGATTTTAGTTTTGATAATTTTTTCTGTGGGAATAGTAGTTTAATCATGATATATATCACTGCAAACAGTACACACCCTAATGTAGTAAATTTAACAATTTCAAAATCAGATTGATTTGCAATTGGTAATTCCAATTTTAAAACTTTAGGTATATTTGAATCAAAATGATAAAATTTAACATTTGATGTGAAAAATGTATGATAATCAAACTGTGATTCAATAAATGGATTACTATTCAATGTATCAACTTCTTGCTCGTCTTCAACATCACAAGCATGGAAAATCAATGGGTTTATCAATTTGAAAATTTCAGATGAATTTGGATGAATGTACCTTGAATGAAATGTGATTTCAAATGAATTGTTATGAATTTCCAAAAATTGAATTGATCCTGACTCTTTAATGTGCCATTGTGGTGCTTCTAGATCATCTGCACCAAAATTTTGTAATAATTTGAAGTTTTGGTTGTTGTATTGATATTTATCAAAAAATAAGTAATTTGGTAGATAATTAATCATGAATAATTGACAATTTTTGTTGTTTATAAAATCTTGTAGAATTGGAATGTCAATTGATAGAGTTGGATGGAGTCCCTTGTTTATTAATGAGATGTTATATGAAGTTGGAAGTTTGATGTTTTGAGGGTTTGTAAAAAACAATAATTTATTTGGAGGAGAATAATAATTCTTACCGATTTTAGTTGTTAGACCTGCTAATTGTAAATGTGTTTGTAAGAAAGTTGGTTCCAAAATGGCAATTTCTGTTGTTGAAGAATCATCTGCTTTTATTATAGAATGATGAGGTGAAGAGATCCATTTGATAAATAATTGTGAATTTTTGATAATGATTTCGAATTCTGTTATTTCATCAGTTTGTTGTAGAGTGGTGTAAGTGGATATGAACTTTTTAACAGTTTCAATGTTTAATTCAATTGGTTGGAAATAACTTGAACCGGTAGATGTATGTATGAACTGTGAATTGTCTATTGTAATATTAAGACCAGAATTAATAAACTTTAAAGTTTCATCATTTACACTTTCATCAGCAACATTTATATGTAGTCCATAAGGATAAAAGTTCTGCAACACTACATTCCCATGAGTCTCTGCTGAGCTGCCTGCAGACCAAGTAAATTGTAGATCTTGTAAATTATCATTTGCCACAACATCAGTGCTAAATCTCGTCTGTTTTAAGTCGTAACTCGCTCCAGGAATTGAAATTTCGGTCTCTGAAAAACTCAGTTCATCATCATGCTCCTCGGTGTGTTTCTTCTGCTGTGCTGCAATAAAAGTTTGTCTCGTCTTGTTGCTCATTTTGGGAACTTTTCAATAGTTTTCGATACTGGAAACTTTTTTTATTTTTTATTTTAATTTTTTTGTTTTGCTTCTTTTAGAAATTTTTGAAATTCTTGAAATTTGAATTTTTTTTTTTTATTTTTTTCAACAAAAGAAAGCAAACGAAAGAAAAAAAAGCGAGTTTTCCAGCTGGTTTTGGGGATTTTAACAGCTAGGAAAGTATCAGATCTTGTTCTACAGTGGTGGTTTTGGTATTCCATAAATTTTCTGCAGCTTTTTAAACCCATTTTTGCCTTCATTTCAACTATCCCAAAAGCGCGTTGTTTTTCTCACCTACCCCCCAAATTCCAATTTCATCTCGTTCATTATCCCTGTTTTTGCTTTATAAAAGACATCCACATCTTCTGCTACTCATAAGCTATCCATATCACCAAGTCATCCGGCTTTAACTGCTTTGCAAACGCGTT
The DNA here is from genome assembly GCA_030573755.1 of Starmera amethionina. Lineage (NCBI taxonomy): Eukaryota > Fungi > Ascomycota > Saccharomycetes > Phaffomycetales > Phaffomycetaceae > Starmera > Starmera amethionina. Next base: position 66,064 of record JAJMDW010000182.1, read on the forward strand.
TCCTATTTATTTTTTGCTATCTATCTCGTGTTGCACTGAATTTTTCCCACTATACCCATTTCCCAACCACTACCATCTAAAATCACTCCAGATCCTTAGAATAATGCTCAGTGTACAACACACAAATGACACAACAGAGACATATTTATCCCCATCATCTGCAGCAGGAAGTTCATATAAAAGAGGCCATCGTCATAAACGATCAGCTGCAATAAGTGGTGATTTTGATGCTATGGAACTGAATTTTTTTGTTCAACCAGCTACTGTGATGAAAACACCTTTGGCATCACCAGTTAAACTAAATGAGAATAAACCACGTCATTCAAGAGTGAAATCTTGGGCATACCCAACTTCAATCAATTCTACACCTGAAAATAAATTATCTAGTCCGTGTATTGATACTAAGATTACCGGAGTACCAGAAGCTTTGATAGATCTGGACATGGCATCTGGTGTTTATTATGATCCTGGTGATTGTAATAAAAATTCACCAGAGAGTGCTCAAAAAATAATACATAGAAGAACAGAAAGTGCACCAGAATTAGAAGATTTTAATAAATATAGGATTTTCAATAATACCAATGGTAATGGATCACAAAGAAATATTGCAATTTTTGAAGAAGATGAAGATGATGATAAAGATAAAGATAAAGATTTAAATTTGAAAACACCAAATTTAACATTTGAAAATAATTGTTCATTTCAATTACAATCACCAGCAGTTTTACAAAACAATCGCCGTAATTTAGCAACAAAATCAAGATATTATAATAGTCCATCAATTTTAATTAATAGTGCTATTAAATCACAAGAAAACTTAGCATATTCATATTCATATTCACCACAAAGTAGTTTAATGAAAGCACCAAATAGTCGGTTTGGAGGAGGGATGAGTAGTCTATCATCACCTTGTTCTACTGCTTCAAGTGCTGAAGGTTTTAAATTTGAGTCTAAAGAGTATGATATTGAATCTACAGGTACAACTGCTACCACTATTAATAATATTCATACAGATAATAATGATCATGTTAAAGAAAATAATAGAGATAAAAATGAAGTAAAGATTGAAATAATAAGACATAAAAAGACCAATTCAATAATGAGTTTAATGAGATTAGGTAAAACATCAACTTCTTCTTCATTTTCTTCTACTATTGAGACTACTCAACATGATAATAATAATAATAATAAGCATAATACTCATAACAAAAAAGGTCATAAAAGTAGGAAATCAAAACTATTATTTTGGAAATCATAGTAACTACAATTATTTAATCAAACTTAATATATATACAAAACTTAATATAATAATTATAATAATAGAATCGAAGTTCATGGTTTAATAACATTCTAGATCTTTTATAGTCTCAATGATCATTCAAACCAAAAACATAAAGAGATAAAAATAATACCAGCATAATTCGCAGATATTCCTCAATTTTCAAAACCAATTCGACAAGACTAGTGGTAAATCTTGCAAAACATAAATATCGACTTAAAGTGGTAATGTAGATGTTAATATGATCAACTAAAGCTGTATCTGATTTGATAATTTTTGCTTGTAAGCAACCTAAAGCAACAAACATCAAAGGATTTCGAGTTATATTATTAACTAGTTTCCATAATGCAACGAAATTGTCCTTGAAAATCGCATTAAACCCAACAACAAGTGTTGATTGCCTCCAATAATCCATAGAACGTTTAATGAATGAATCACCGGTATCTTGATCTTTTTTTTTTTTTTTTCATTAGAATACAATTCAATAAAAATTTTACAAAATTTCAATAAACCTTCAAGGCTGTAGTGTTTGGAAAAAGATAAAACCTTGTAATTTGGGATTGAAGAAATTTGGATATTATCTTTCATGACTTGAAGGTTTGTAAAGGATATCAGATCCAAATCAGTATTTGGATTCTTTGTTCTTAAATTCTTTTTGATTGATTCAAGAGTCTTTGGGGTGAAAATTTCTATATCCTCATAAAATGAAAGAAATAATTCATCTTCAATAATCTGTTTTTTTAATAGTGATGCTGTTTTAAATAAGCCTTTAGTTGCAGTCAGGTTATCCATTTCTGATTCTCTTTGTTTTTGTCTTTTACGATCATTTTCAATATCAGCAACTTGCTCAAATGAGCAGCCAGTGAAATTCAGATAGAAATTAGTTTGACTTTGATCCAAAGTATTGAAAACTTGTTGAGAAGCTGTATCATGAGGCGAAGCGGTTGAAGGAATTGAAATTGAAGAATCATTTTCACGTTTTCTTTTTCTTGTTTGACTTCCTAATGCCATGCGTTGTGATGAGGTTGACATATCAATAGCTGTTCGACTGCAAGGATTCCTTAATTCAATTGATAAAGTATTTAATTTTTAATGACTTTGAAGTTTGCTATATTTTGATAATTTTTGTACTCAATTTAATATTGAAAACACATGACACAAAATTTTCCATAATTAGTTAAAAAAAAAATCAAAAACGCAAAAATTGATTATAAAAAGTATTTGAAGGTTAATCTGACATACACTATGAATTAGTATATGCACTTAACAACTAACAATTCAGCTTATTATAGCTGTACATTCTTATGGGAAAACAATAATAACCATATCAATAATTTAGTAACAGCATTCAAATTCTTAAACTTATAACTAGTTAACCCTAGTCTTGATCAACTTTGTAACCCAAACCAGTATATTTCAAGTTTCAGTGTAGCTCAAAACAATAAAAAACAACAGGATCGACCGAGATAAACCAATTGTCATGAACTATGACAATCCCTTCCAACAAAAATACATTGTTCTGGTCGTAGAAGTCGATCTCTTCCACATGGATTATGCTAAAAACGTAGCGCCGTGGTACATCTGAAGATATCTCAAAGATTGTTTTAATTGAGGTTGTTGTTTTATATTGAAAATAGAAAACTTGAAAGTCGAATCTTTGCTTCTTATATAAAAATAATAAAATCTTAGAGTTTCTTGAAATTACTGCATTGGTGCGTTTTGGCAGGACTTCCCGATTAGGACATTTAGCGGAAAAAAAAATTGTCGCTTTTTAATGTTCGCATGTGTCAACTTATTACCCAAAACGGCAGTCTACAATTAGCCAATGAAAAAACCGGAAAAACAAGCAATTACATTTTTTGAAAAAAAAGTTGCAAAATCAACAATTTCAAATCTTTAATCAACGAGAATCAATAAAACTCAAAATGTCTTCTTATACTTCCATCGTCAAACTATCAGAAACTTTATTGAAAACCCCAATCATCGGTTCTTTATTAGTCCCAGCATCAAAATATTTCTGTGAATTAGCTGGTTATAGAAAAATTGGTTTAAAATTTGATGATATTATACATGAAGAAAATGAAGTTTATCAAAAAGCTTTAACAAGATTGAGTAAAGATGAATTATATGCTCGTAACTATAGAACTTTAACTGCTGCTCAATGTGGTATCACCCATCACTTATTACCAAAGGACAAATGGGTTAAACCTTCTGAAGATAAACCTTATATTTTTGATCATCTTGTTGAAGTTGAAGCTGAATTGTTTGAAAAAGCAGAATTAGATAACATCAAACCTATTAAAGCTTAGATTTTTATTTATTTCTCACACAAACAACATTACACTATTATTTAAACGGAAACTAAAGAGATTCATGTATATCAAGATTATAAATTGACAAATAATTTATTACAAACATCCAAATTGTAGCAAAGAATCAATAATCATATTCATCTCCAACTTTATCAAACGAATTTGGAAATCCTAACTCTCCCAATATAAATTCCGGTGTTTTATCAATCACCAATTTCTTCAAATCTTCATTCTTAACCAAAATCAATCCTAAATATCCACACGAATTAATCCCCAATGTCAATCCACTATCGCCATCAACATATAAACTTTTAGATCTTGGAACTAACATAATCCATGATTCTGTAAATAATACATTATATCCAATAACACAATCATGGTTTTTAAAAACAGTCATACATCTTTGTAATAATGAACTGAACGCCATAGTCAAATAATCATTTTGGAAAACTTCATCTGTTTGAGGTAATGGTAATAAATAATGTGCAAATGTCAGATTTTTATTTTGTAATGGTTCTTTTTTAATATTAGCAATAAATGGGTTTTCTGTACTTGCTAAAATATCTGCAAATGATGTAAAATCTGATGGTAAAGACATAAACTGTACATGTTTATGTGGTTGTGATGCACCAGAAGTTTCACCACAATTATAAAAACCAAAATGTTTTATGCCATTACCACTACTCTTATTTAAATTTCGCAAGATTTTAAAACTTGTAATCAAATCTGATGGTGTTAATGGTGAATTTTGAGATTGCCAATCAACAGTGGTTAATAAAATATGCATTGGTGTCACTGGGAATTTATTCAACAAAATATTATAGCATGTATCTGATTCATCATCAATTTTCAAATTTGATACAACTGTAAGTAATGGATCCGGATTTTCAAATGGATTAAAATCCTTAGGTCTGCTTATCTGTTCTTCACTTGCCTCTTGAGTTGGTTTTGAAGATAATGAAGTTAATAACGTTAATAAAAACGTTTGATGGTTGTCCTTTGATGTTAATTTTTCGCTAGTTGATGGTTTGAAGATAATTTCTCCTGCATTTTGTGCTTTAGTGTAGCAATTGACGATTTCTTGATGCAAATTTGTTGGTAAATCGTTCATTTTAGCTGTGTTTTGTTTGCTGAATATTTCTAATTTCTATAATTTTGTATAAATAGTGAAAAAATTAACAGCCTTTTATACGAAAATTAAAAAAAAAAAATTCATTAAAATTGATCATTTTTTTATTTTATTTTTTTTTTTATTGAATTTTTCATCATCAAAAATTGTGCAAATCTTGAAGAAATTGCCGGATTTTTCCAATCAGTTCTAAACAATTCTTAGTCACTGGCTTCACACATCCAATATTCATTCCTTTTTTTTTTATTATCATTATTTTTTTTTCCCGCTCCAGATTCAAAATATGAACAAATTTATAAATAATCCAGGCTCAATACAAATAAACGTCACTGGTGCATTCATCATAGACAACACCACCACAACAACAACAAACAACATTGCACTTCCCTACCACAACTCAGAAATATCACATATAGCAATCGATATTGGTGGATCTTTGGCTAAAATCGTTTATTTTACTTCAAATAATAGTGAAAATAATTCATCAGATTCAATTAATTCTACTTCAACAACAACAACAACAACAACAACACAACAATATGAAGGTGGAAGACTTAATTTTTATAACATTGAAACTTCTAAAATTGATGAATTTATTAAATTTATTAAAAGTTTAATTGAATTTTATCATAATGAAATTCCAAATAAAAAAATTCATATAATGGCAACTGGTGGTGGTTCAATTAAATTCTATGACTACCTAAGAACACAATTGGATACTGAGGTGACAAAAGAAGATGAAATGGAATGTTTAATTGTTGGTTTAGATTTCCTAATAACAGAAATCCCAAATGAAATATTCATTTATTCTGATTCAAATCCAATGCAATTCGTTAATAATATCCATTCATCAACAAAATACCCTTACCTTTTAGTAAATATTGGATCCGGTGTATCAATGATTAAAGTCACGGGACCAGGCTCTTCAAATTTCGAAAGAGTTGGTGGTTCATCATTAGGTGGTGGAACATTATGGGGTTTATTATCTTTATTAACTAATGCAAATTCATATGATGAAATGTTGAGTGATGCTGCAAAGGGAAATAATCATAATGTTGATATGTTGGTGGGTGATATTTATGGAACTGATTATAATAAAATTGGGTTAAAATCAACTGCAATTGCTTCAACTTTTGGTAAAGTTTTCAGTTTAAAACATCAAGATCATCATGATGATGATAATAAACAATTCAATTCAAATGATATTTCTAAATCATTACTTTATGCTATTTCAAATAATATTGGACAAATTGCTTATTTACAGGCAAAAATTCATGGAATTAAAAACATTTATTTTGGTGGATCTTATATTAGAGGCCATCCAATTACAATGAATACATTATCTTATGCTATTAATTTTTGGTCGGGAGGTGAAAAAACTGCATATTTTTTAAGACATGAAGGATATTTAGGTGCAATTGGTGCTTTTTTAAAAATGAAACCTGAAGGTTGGGGTAAAAGACATTCTTCTAATTTTACTTCTTGATTCATTCCCTTCCCTTCCCTTCCCCCCACCGCCCTTCTCGGGCTAGATAGATTAATGAATTTTTGCTTTTTTTGATGACCTGCTTATTTGCTTCTATTTATTATTATTATTATTATTGTTATATCAATCTTTCAAATAATGAATTTAATGGATTTTTTTGTAAATTTATAAATTTAATTAATGTTTCAATTTCTTCTTTATTATTCATCCCTGAAACTTCCAAGTGCACAATCTGATTCAAATCATTCATTTCTATATCTACTTTTTTTAATTCATTAATTGAAAAACTCAATACTTCATTCTTGGTAGTTTCATTAGTTGATATTTTAAAATTTGTAATATTAGTTAATTTCCCCCATTTTTGAATAATTAATTCGATATTTTTTAAATCAACTGATGTATCATTTTTAATCTTATTGATTATTTCATCATTATCTTTTTCCTTTTGTAATAATTCTTCTTTTTTATTCTGATTTTGTAATTTAATTTCTTTTAATTTCATCAATTCATTAATTTTTAATTCTAATTCCTTATTTTTTTCTTGAAATTTTATTAATTCATCTTGATTTATATCTTTTGGTAAATCATCACCTAAAACATCTTTATTATCATCAATAATTTTCTCCAGTTTATCAATATTTGGATTCAACTCTTTTAATTTACTTAAATCACTAAACAATTGTAATTTCAACCTTTGCAATTCTTCTAAATTTTTATTCAAACCATCCACTTCTTTTCCCAGCTCCTGTTGCATCTCATCCATATCTCTAGTCTCTTGAATCAACTTTAATATTTTCAAATCTAATTCATCAATTTTGGAATTTTTTTCATCAATTTCAAAATTTAATTTCTTTTCCATTTGAATAATTTTATAAATGTCTTCTTGATTAAAATCATATTTTGATGATAAAACACCTCTTAAAAATTTCTCTTTTGATTCTTGTTCTAAAAACAAGAATTTCAAACGATCAAAACGCGAAATATATTCTGATAGAATTTTATTTAAATCATTTGGATTGTAATAATTTGATGAAGTTTGATTGAATGTGTTTATGATTGTTTGAAATTCAGATATTATTGAGTCGCTGTTTGTTTGATGAAGTTGAGAAAGAATCGAATCCATTTTTTTCTTTGTTTTTATTTACATTTCAGAATTTTCTTTTTTTTTGTTTTGTTTTTTTTTTTGCCATTTTTTCAAAATTTAATTTTTTTTTTTTTTACGCGTCAGTTTAATAAATTTGAGAATAAATTCAAATACATTAATATTAAAATGAAAATTAAACTAAACAAAAGAAATTGAACAGATTTGTAGTGTAACAAAAAAGAGAGACACAAAGACACAAACTTAATGCTCAGTTTTAATTGAATTTCCCATTCTTTGAATTCCAGGAGTTGGTGTTCTATCACCATTCACATTTCCTCTTTGAACAGCCTCTTTCTGTTGTTCCAATTGCTGCTGCTGTTGTTGATGTTGTTTCAATTTCTGCAGTTGTTCAAGGTACTGTTGTTGTCTTTGCTGAATCATCACATCTTTTAAAGCATCATAAGCTTTTGAAAATAACATCCCACCAAACCTTATAACTTGAGTTTCATTTGAGATTGAATTCAATCTAGATGGATCATCACTAAATGGTTCATTTTCATAATCAAAAATTCCCATTTCTGAATCATATTTCCAACGATCTTCAAATCTTTCTCTTAAATCTTTCATTTCTGGATCTTCTTCTTTAATTTTGTTTTCATTAACATATTTGTTTCCATATTCATTATTATTATTATCATCATCATTATTATTATTATTATTATTGTCATAATCATCCTTTTTAATCATGTTTTTCCTATCAAGATAAACAATCCCACATCTCCCAACTCTTTTTCTAACAGTCATTCTTGCATCACTTGTTAAAACTTTCTTACTAAACAACGCATCATATTTCTCTGGTATAAATTTATCCTTTAATTTCTTCAAACTTTTATCAAAATTAAACATAAATGAATCATTTTTAGAATTTGAAACTCCATTGTCAATAAATTTACCCATGTTAGAACAATACCCTAAAGATTGAACATCAAATGATGATGTTGTTATAGAAGAATATGGGGTATGAGAAGGATCCAATAGTTTTTCATTTGTTGTATTGATTTGGAAAAATGGATTATATGGATCATCTGTTAAATTAATAAACCCAATATCTGATAATGCACGTTTTCTCAGTTTTTCTTCAACAAATTTTTGCATCGATCTATCTTTGTTATTTAATATACCTTGAACAGTTTCCAAATCCAAATCTGGGATTTTAGAAGGTGGTAATTTAACATAAGGTTGAAACGAAGTTTGTTGTTGTTGTTGCTGCTGTTGCTGCTGTTGCTGTTGTTGTTGTTGTCGTTGTTGCAAAAGTAATTGTTGCTGTTGTGCAGCTGTAAGATTGCCATTGATTGAAGAAATTGTGGAATTGGTTTGATCTGAACCAGTCAGATCAATTGAATTATTATTTCCATGTTTGGATTTATCAGTATTAGCATTGTTACCCAATTTGGATAATCCTTGTTTCTTCAATTTTTGGGCTGTTGTGCCATTAATATTTTTATCATCATTGATATTTGAAATTGAAATTGATAAATTTGGTGAAGGTTTTTTCTTTTTATGTGCATATAAATCTTCATCACTATCATTAACGCCTAATTCACGTTTAACAGATTTAACTTTACATCTTAAATCAAAAATCTCATTTTCAACTTGTAAAGAAGATAATCTTTTCCGTTCTCTTTCAAAAACCAACGTTACTAAATCTTTAGTTAATTTCAATTCATTATATAGTTTCAATAGTTTTTCAGAACTTTGAACATCAGCTCTTCTTGTTTTTCTTTGGGATCTAAATTGACGTTGTCTAAAACACATATACGGATCATTATCATCCTCACCAGTGAATTTTAAACTTGGAATGATATTTTTACCATTTCTTTCAATTTTTCTAAATTTGAAATGAGGGTAAATTTCTTCACCATAAGTATCAACTAAGTCTGATAATGATCTTTGTGGTGGATTGGAGGGGCTAGAAATGGTTTGTAAAGCCGCTGTAACTCTATCACCATCTAATAAAGTTTTGAAATTATCAATTTGTAAGTCTTGTTCAATTCTTTTATAAATCTGAGTTTTAGAAGTATCATCTAATTTTTTCAAAGCAATTTTGATTTCATTGAATTCTAAAATATTTTCCGGGTCCGTTATCAGGAAAGGTTGTTTTTCATTAATAACTTTTTCAAATCTATCCATTAAAATTTCAAATTCATCTTCATTTAAAACTTGAATTTTTTTTTTCAATAAATCTTTGTTTAATTTGGATAAAAATTCATCATCAATTTCATCCATACAATAATTGCTATTTGTTAGGTAATCTTCCACATGTGCAGATGATTTGATATAGGAAACGGGACTTTTAAATGTCCCTTTATAAAAATCTTTAGCTTGGTCCCAAACTTTAGAAGCATCCGGAGTAGGAATATAAGCATCTGATGTTGAAGTGATACCAGTCTTCTTCAAGATCTTCTTTAAATGAACTTCCTCTTCTTCATTTTTTTCCACACCTGTTTCAATTTCTTGTAAATCCCGTTGTTGTAAATCAGCATTATCAACATCCGATAAACGGGCCTGTTTAAGAATTTGAAGTGTTTGTTTTGTGGAAATTTTCCTTTGTCTGAACCTGTTTCCTGCAGAGTTTGGTGGCAGCGTCAGACTGGCATGGTGGTTGGTGTTGGAAGAGGCCATCTTTCACTTTTATATGTATTGGAATCTTGGATTAATCCCTAATCAATTACGTAATCTTTCAACTATCGGTTGGTGCACGCACAACATCCAGACACCGCAAGGGGCTGAAGGGGAAAAAATTTTGGTTGCTTTGTGGTTGTCGAGGGTGGCGACTGTTGTTTTCCTGGTGGAGCTGATGAATGTGTGCAGCAGGGTGGAGTGTCTCCGTGTGTTGGTGTTGGTGTTGGTTTTGTTGTTGTTGCAGCTGGAAGTCGCGGCCCGGTTTGTGCTTCTCCTTCTCAGACTGCTCACGCTGCTGAATTAGGGCTGGTTGTGTTGTGTTCACAGTTCGAGTTTCGGATTTCCAGCCTTTTTCCTGAAATTCGAAAAAATTCTGCAACGAAAAAAAAAGAAAATTTGCAGCGCAAAAATGGCACTTTTTTCCTAATCTGGAAGTATTCCTGCAAAACCTGCTGTTCCAGGAAAGTTTGTCTCGTGACTTCGCATGTATTTCCTCTTTGGGAGCATCTCTATACATATGTTTGGACCTACTTAATTTTATTATTATAAATGCTGTAAAAGCAACTCATGAACTCGCAACACATTGCCACAACGTTTATCTAATTTTTCAAACTCTCCAACTATCGCATCAAACTCTTTGCTTAATTTATCATCCAATATAATTTTGAAGTTACTGCTATTATTATTACCATTATAAGCAGTTGTAATATTGGAAATATCTGAAACTTTCAAATTAACTATTTCAAAAAATGACCAATTCTTACGTAGTTTCTCAATACTTGTCAGATTAATATCTGTTTTGTTCAAATCTATTTTTTTAATCAAATCTTGTTTAAACCATGATATGATAAATTCCAATGATTCTTTTAAATTGATGAAATTCTTGACAATAGTTAAATTCTTTAAATCTTGTTTATTTAAATTGAACATTTTAATTGTTCGGAAAACAGTAGAGTCAATTGGATTCTCACTGCTCAATAATTTGATAACTTCTTTATTTGGTTCGAGATAACTTGAAAATTCAGTAATTAATTCCATCTCTAATTCTTCAATTTTTTCTTTAAAATTATTTATCAATTTGAATATAACACTTGAAAATTCTTTTCTAAATTGTAATGAAGTGTTTAATATAAAACAAATATCACTGAAAAATCTTTTAAAAATTACGACAAATTTTAATAATTGAGGTTTATTAACAACATCATTTAAGTCTTGTGAATTATTCAATGATAAAATCTCAAAATTATTATTGTTGCTATTATAATCCATTCCAATTGTTTCAACAACTTCTAATGAATTTAATTCATCAATTTCTTCTTGATAAAATGATAAAAAAGTTTCTTCTAAAATTGGTAAAAATTTTGAATTCATAAATTTATTGAAAAAATTTATTGGAATTTGTTCTTTATCCTTTGATAAAATCAATATCGAACCTTGAATAAATAATAAAAATGGTTCTAAAATTATTCTCATATTGAAAACATTTGAAGGAATTATCTTAGTTTTCTTCAAAAATTTAATATCTTCAATAAATGGAGTTTTCTTTTCTTCAAGATTATTAATATTTGAGTTAATAAAACCTGGAAATAAATCTTTTAAAATTATTTTTAAATTATCATTTTTTTCATCATCATAAATAACTTTATTAAATTGGAAAATTTTATCATCTAATCTATCATTTAACGTTGTTGTTGTTGTTGTTGCTGTTGTATTAATTGATCTTTGTTTTTTATCTGATTCTTTATTCGTAAATTTTTTACTAAGTTTTAATGAATTTTCATCATTTGAAATATATGTTAAAATAAACTCTTGAACTTCATCAATTAAATAATCCCATAATTGATCAACTGTAAATCTATTATTTTTATTATTCCCATTCATTTCATTATTAGCAATATTGTTTCTATTATTATGAACTGTGGTCAAAACATTACTTATTGTATTACTAACATTTGTATTAGAAGAATCTGGATTATTTGCTTCAAGTTTTGAAATAATTTCAACAGAAATTTTAGAACTTTGAATGAAAAATAATATTTTTTGGAAAAAACTCCAAAATAAATTTTGTAAGATTATAATATTTGAATTATTTGTTGATAAATTTTGTTCAATTTTTAATTTATGTAAAATTAACTCATTCGAATCTTGTGATGTATTATTATTTAAAAATTTGATTAATTTTGGGTATTTTAATTTTGTATCTTCCACAATTCTATTAATTAATTGATTTAACTCAACATTAGTTCTTTGAATTATTATATCAATTGTATTTTGTAATTTCCCTAATTTGGATATAATTGATAAAATTGAATAAATTTGATGGAATGGATTCAGATCACTATTTAAATTATTAATGAATTCATCTTCTGTGTTTAATTCATCAGCAATTCCTGAGTTTCGTGCTGCTTGTTTTTTATCCTGTTGACCCAATGTAGTCATTGCTGTTAAATTTTTAATAAATTTTTCCATGCTTAAGTTATTTATTGATGCAGTTTCTAAAATATCAATATCAATTGAATTCTTCAAGAATTTTTCAATGTTTGATGAGTTATCTTTCATTGATAAATTTTCAAATTCTAATTCATTTTTAATTAGGAAATGATCCGATATTGAATTATATGAACTGAATTCTTTTTTAGAAAACAAAATTTGAAATAATTCTTCAACTAAAATTTCAAACAATTGATCTCTTTGAGTTTCAAAATATTCTTTTAAATTCTTCATTGAAGATAATTCCCATAACTTAAATTCATTTGCCTTTTGGAAAACAGTATCAAGTAAAATTTGAGCTTTAGAATAATTTTTATTATTCATAAAAGTTTCTAATTCAACAGATATTTTCTTGATCTGTTCAATATTATCCAAAATCTCTATCATTTGATTATAAGTGTGTAGATTCTCATTCATTGAATTCAACTTACTACTTGAAGAATCATTTAAATCATCATCAACACTTAGCACGGCGTCTTTAATATTGGAGATCGTCTTTTGAGAATTGCTCAATGACTCCACCACAAGTCGGTATGACCCAACACTATCATTAAAAGCCTGGAAATGCTCATTCACAGCCAGATTTAAACCATTAGAGATCCGTTCTTTCAACTCATTGAATTCTTGTCTTCGATGTCCCAACCCAACAGAAGTGTTGTCCAAAAGCGGTAAAGCAATTTCCAAAGGGTTCGCGTTCTCCACTGTGGTCTGTTTCCAGTACAACTCGACCTCTGAAAGCAATGCTGTGCAGGACAAGTTAGTACTCTTCATCTCCATCCCAGATTTGAAATACATAAACAAATTAACACTCACATTGAAGATTATCCAACGAGCTCTCCATCTGCTCCAGCTGCTTGCGGTCCTTGTTGTTGACCGACAAGACTCTTCCACGCTGTGGCCCTTGCTGTGGTGCGAGACTCATCCTTCTGCTTCGTTTCTTTCTTTCTGTTGTTTATTTATTTATTTTAATTCATGAAGATTGAAATCGGAATTTTTTATACATAAAAATGTGTTTTATTTTTTATTTTAGTTTCAGATGCAACGAAAACTGCTGGAAATTGTTGGGTTTTGGTAGTTTGTGGTTCAGGAGGTTTGAATTTACCGCTCATTTTTTTTGTTCCAGACGTTGAAATCGGGTTTTTGTGTGTGATTTTAGCAATTTATTGTGCACAAAATTATATTTATATTTGCACAGTTAAAACAAAAAATTAGGACACACCACTGCTGCTTTATTAGTAGCTCAATAAAGAGACTAGAAGCTCAAATGTTGCTGCCATTTTACTGCTTTTTAATAGCCGTTTTAATGGCTCAACTATCAGCTGGTTATACGATAGATCGTGGTTCTCAACACAAAAGAAACACCATTTATGATAGCATGGTGGAAGGATTTACAGATGATCTTGATGATACTGTTGAAAGAGATCAAACGCAGATCTGGGATTATTCTTACACTTCCAATATCAACGACACTAATAAAATCCATGGAGTTTCCTTTGGAGGTTGGTTCGTGTTGGAACCTTACATCACACCGTCTTTATTTGAGCAGTTTCTAGTGAATGGCAAATCTGACACCGATATCCCAACTGATGAGTACACTTTCACTGAAGCTTTAGGCAAAGAAGAATCTTTGAAACAGTTGGAAGATCATTGGGCCAGTTTCATTACAGAGGAGGATTTTGCCACTGTGAAAAGTTATGGATTGAATCTTGTAAGACTTCCAGTTGGTTACTGGATGTTCAAGACTTTAGAAGACGATCCTTATGTTCAAGGTCAGGAAAAATATCTTGATTTGGCTTTACAATGGGCTAAAGCTAATGATTTGAAAATATGGTTGGATTTACATGGTGTTCCAGGTTCTCAAAATGGGTTTGATAACTCTGGTAAACGAGGTGATGTTACATGGCAGGAAAAAAAAGAGAATATTGAGTTAACGTTGGACGTTTTGAATTACATTTTTGACAAATATGGTGGATCTAATTATTCTGATACAATTATTGGAATTGAGATTGTTAATGAACCTTTGGGACCTAAGATTGATATGAAAGAATATTTGGAGTTTGTTCATGAAGTTTATGATAGTTATAGAAATGAATATAATTCAACCAACTATTTCCTAATACACGATGCTTTCCAAGGAATTGGTTATTGGAACAATATATTGAATCAAAATTACCATAACGTTTCTAAATTATATACAAATGGTACTGATAAAGATACCAAATATTATGGAGTTGTTGTTGATCATCATCATTACGAAGTTTTCACAGATTATCAAAACCATAATAGTGAAGACACTAGAATCAATGATATCATGAATTTTGGAGACAGTTTAGCACAGGAACAAGTTTATCATCCTTCTTTAGTTGGTGAATGGTCAGCTGCCATCACCGATTGTCAAAGATGGTTGAACGGTGTTGGTGTTGGTGCAAGATACGATGGTACTTATAACGCTGAACAATTGGAAAATGTCTTCAACAACACCAGATACATTTTGAATAAAAGAGAAGATAACAATGCCAATGTCACAGCTGCTGATGCTTATACATGCTCTGGGAAAACAGATGTTGATTCATTCAGTATTGCGTACAAATCAAATATTAGAAAATTTGTTGAAGCACAATTAATTGCATATGAACGTGGTTCTGTTGGTTGGATTTTTTGGAATTATAAAACAGAAGATGCAATTGAATGGGATATGCAGAAATTGATAGCAAATGAGATGTTTCCTCAACCTTTGAACAACTTCACTCATTTTTATCCAAATGGAACAGAGATTTTGTATAAGAAAAAAAATTTTGGAGTGAAATTGAATTTGAATATTGCATTGCTGGCTGTTTCTTTGGTGTTTGCCACCTGTGTTTTATTTTAGATTGCTTTTTTTTTCAATAGAGTTAGTTTTAGATATTAAATTCTGTAGTTTTTTGTTTTTTGTTGTTTTTTTTTTTGGCCCCAACCTTCCAATATTTGTACATACTTTAATGTATTATGAACAGAATCAGATCTGCTGCCAAACCTGCGTTACAAAAGATGTTTGAGCTTTCTAAAATTGACTCATTGGACATCCAAGAACCATTCTATTCCACTGTCCATCAAATTGGTTTTTCCAAGCTAACCAACAACAACAAATCATTGTTGATTTTAGATTCATCTTTCAATCCTCCACACAATGGCCATTCCACAATCATATCACGCTCTTTACAACACTTGAAAGCCCAAAATACAACAGCATCAGCTATTTTACTTCTTTTATCAGTGAAAAACGCAGATAAACATCCACAATTGGCAAAATTCAGTGATCGAATTAAAATGATGAAATTATTTGGTGAGTTTTTATATAAAGAGACTGATGTTCCTGTTATAATTGGTGTTACAAACCAAGCAAGATTTATTGATAAAGAGAACGTGTTGTTGAATAAATTTGGTGACAAGACACAGTTCATTTTTGTTGTTGGGTATGATACATTAATTAGATTGTTTGATTTGAAATATTATGATGGTGGATTAGATGAATTGAAACATTTCATGAGCAATTGTTTTGTTTACTGTTTGAGTAGAGGTGATGATGGAGATGAATCTCAACAAAAATATATAGATAAGTTACCGTTTGGTTGGAATAAGAGAGTTGTTTCAATTGCAAACAGTAATTTAGTTAAAGATGTTTCTTCATCAAGGATTAGAAAAGAGATTTTGGATGGAGTGGAAATTAATAATGATCTTATTGATAGTATAAGTGCGTTTATTAAGGCTAATGATCCATATGATTCAAAGCATCATTCCAAAAATTGACTTCCAATAAAGTAACATCAGCAAATATTTTAACAAGTTTTGATATTTTGGTTGAATTCATATCAACTGAATGCTGTTCTAAAACTTGTTTCCCCAATTCAGATGCTTCATTGAACTCTTTGGATCTGTAATCATTAATCCAATTGATATATTCTTGACAATCAGTTGTGATTTCAACATTTTCAGCAGCTTCACCATATCCAAAAAGACATGGTGCTAAAGCTACTTGAATATCTAACCAATCACCTGTTTTGGAAATATTCAATAAATAGTCCATATACTGTTTACAAGCTTTCGAAGGTTCAATGGTTTTCAAATCCTGCTCGTTAACACCATGAGCTCTTAATTTATTAGTATGCAATTTCAATTCATGAGTTATAGCATTTAAAATATTTGCTTCTCTTTGAATACACTCAATATCAGGAGCAACACTTGCGGATAAAGAATGGACTCTTGCATAATTCACCAAATAAATATAATCCTGTTTCAAGAAATGAACAAATTTACTGGTTGGTAATGATCCATTTGCCAATTGTTTAACAAAATCGTGATGAACATAATTATTCCAATTGAGTTTAACTGATGGATGATTTTTCAAGAATTCCACAAAATGACCATTATGAAACAATTTTTCCTTGATAGGAACTTCAGGTTTACTAATTGTTGGAATCATATAAAAATGATTTAATGGTCCATTACCATGACCAATTGACAATGAATTTTCAATACATCCATGAACATATCGAATAGCAGCATCAATTGCGACTTCTAAAGAGTAACCGTTAGCAACATTGGCAGCGATTGAGGATGCTAAAGTACAACCGGTCCCATGTGTATTTTGTGTGTTAATAAACTGATTTTGGAAAATTGTGAATTTATCATTATAACTTGTGTACAAGATATCCAACAGATACGAATTCTCGATGATATTATGACCACCTTTTAACAACACACTTTTAGCACCTGTTTTCAAATGAATGGATTTGCAATGGTGTTTCAAACTCTCAAGATCTAAAGAAGAAGTTGAGAATTTCTCATTCAATATCAATTCAGCTTCAGATAAATTTGGTGTAATTAAAGTTGCCTTTTGGAACAGTTTTGAAATTGATTGAGTTAAAGTTGCATCATCTGACAATCTGAACCCACTTGTTGTCACCAAAACAGGATCCACAATTAATGGTTTACCAACATGAAACAGATCTAAAAATTCATTTAAAATTTCCACTGATTCAACACTTAACATCCCGGTTTTAACAACATCAATTGGAATATCAGAGAAATTGGCTTGTAAGATATCTCTCAGTGTTTCTTTGGAAGTATATGCCACTGATCTCACCCCTGTTGTGTTTTGTGCAGTCAATGCTGTTATGGCTGTGAGTCCATATGCTCCATTTGCAGTAATAGCTTTTAAATCTGCCTCGATTCCAGCACCACCAGATGAGTCCGAGCCAGCGACTGTTAGCACTGTTTTAACACTGTCGACTGTCATTTGCTTTATTGGTTTGAGCATTAATAGTTGTTGAGCAAGAAAGAAAAAGATTTCATCATCCCTCAATCTTCAATTAATATTGGATACTTATATAGTGATAAGTATGCGTTTACAGTGAATTCCTACAAAAAATGAAAAATTATATATCGTAAATAGTCATAAATTATTATAAGTGTTTATACATGACGTGGGTGACAATTCAATTAGCATCATGGTTTGGTTTGACAACCAATTCATCGTTTTCCACAGTGACATTAACAGTTTCAGAATTTTTAATTTGACCTTTTAATAAATAAATAGCCATTGGATTTAGTAATCTCTTTTGAATCAAACGGTTTAATGGTCTAGCACCATATAAACTATCGTAACCATGCTGTGTTAACCATTCTTTAGCTGCATCATCCAATTCCAATTTAATTCTTTTATCTGTTAAACGTTCTTGAACTTCTTGTAATCTGATATCAACAATGTTTCTTAGCACAGTTTTACTTAATCTGTTGAAAACTAAGATATCATCAATTCTATTGATAAATTCAGGTGGATAGTTTCTCTTCATAGCTTCAATGACTTTATCTTTGGACTTTTTGGAAACTCTACCATCTTCATCATTTATTTCTGAATCTTGTAATAAAATATCTTGACCAATATTAGAAGTCATAACAATAATGGTATTTTTAAAATCAACAGTGGTACCTTGAGAATCAGTCAGTTTACCTTCATCCAACACTTGTAGTAAAACTTTACAAACATCAGGATGTGCTTTTTCAAATTCATCAAATAAAACAACAGAATAAGGTTTTCTTCTAACAGCTTCGGTCAATTGACCACCACTTTCACTCATAACATAACCTGGTGGTGCACCAATCAATCTTGAAACTGTATGTTTTTCTTGGAATTCAGACATATCAAATCTAATAACATTACTTGCATCATCAAATAAAAATTCAGCTAAAGATTTAGTTAATTCGGTTTTACCTGTACCAGTTGGACCTAAAAACATGAAACTTGCAATTGGTCTTTTATCACTAGTTAAACCTGCTCTTTGTAATCTAACAGCATCTGAAATTGCATGAATAGCTTCATCTTGACCAACAACTTTTTGTTTTAATGAATCTTCCATGTATAATAAACGATCTTTATCACCTTTTAAAACAGTATCAATTGGGATACCGGTCATCTTAGAAATAACTTTTGAAATATCATCTGAAGTGACTGAATCATGAAGTAATCCTGGAGTTCCTTCATCTTTTTTAGAAGGATCATTATCAGATTTTTCACTTAATTCAACTTTCTTCATTAATTCAGGAATTTTAGCATATCTTAATTCAGAAGCTTTACCATAATTACCTTCTCTTTGAGCAATTTCTAATTCAACTTTAGCTTGTTCCAAATCTTTTTTAGCATTTTTAATACTTTCAATTTCTGCCTTTTCAGCTTCCCAAATTTTAGTTAATCTTGCTAATTCATCATTTTTATTCTTCAAATCTTTTTCTAAAACTTCACGTCTTTCAATTGAAAGTGGATCAGTTTCCTTTTTCAATGATTCTAATTCAATTTGAATGGTCATTATGGATCTATCCAATTTCTGAATCTCATCAGGTTTAGATTCATGTTGTAATCTTAAAACAGCACAAGCTTCATCAACTAAATCAATAGCTTTATCTGGTAGGAATCTATCAGTGATATAACGGTTCGATAAAACAGCTGCTGATACCAATGCACTATCTGTGATTCTAACACCATGATGCACTTCATAACGTTCTTTCAAACCTCTTAATATACTGATGGTATCATTAACACTTGGTTCATTCAAAATAATTGGTTGGAATCTTCTTGATAAAGCAGGATCTTTTTCAATGATTTTATATTCATCCAAAGTTGTTGCACTAATACATCTTAGGCCTCTAGCCAATCTTGGTTTCAAGATATTTGAAGCATCCATTGATCCATCGGTTTTCCCCAAACCTAATAACATATGAACTTCATCAATGAAAACAATAATTTCACCATTAGCTTTATCGATTTCTTCTAGCACACTTTTCAATCTTTCCTCGAATTCACCTCTATATTTCGCACCAGCAATCAAAGCACCTAAATCCAATGCCACTAATTGTTTATTCTTCAAACTTTCAGGTACTTCACCTTTAACAATTCTTTGAGCCAAACCATCAATCAAACTGGTTTTACCAACACCAGCTCTACCTATTAAAACCGGGTTGTTTTTAGTACGACGTGACAAAATTTGAATGGCACGTCTAATTTCATCATCTCTTCCAATAACTGGATCTAATTTCCCTTGCTCTGCTAATTTTGTAAGATTAGTTCCATATTGTTCCAATGCTGGTTTTTCTGGTTCTCCTTGACCTTGTTGGTTCATGTTCATTCTGAAATTAGGACCAGAGGCAAATCTTTTGGTCATCAACACAGGAGTGTAAGAAGTAGAATGGTGGCTGTTGTTAACTAAAGCATTTGAATTCTGTAGTATTAAAGTTGATAATGGACGTGCAGCAAGTCTAAGTAACGACTGTCTTGCGAGCTGTGTGCGCAATTGATGTGTTGTGAGTCTTCTTTGTAGCATTTTCTCTGTCTTTATACTGAAATGGCAATTCAATTGAGAGAAGAACGGACAAACAGGTGGGTTTAAATACAGTGGGAAAGTGTGAAGTTCCAGCAATTTCTGGAAAATATTGGAATTTTTATGTATGTGCAGAAAAAAAAAAAAATTGTGTCAGAATTAAAACTTACAGAATTAAAAAAGAAGAAAGTCGGTTTGAAAAAAAGTCATTAAATTGTCCGTAGCTGTTGTAGCTGTAGTAGTTGTGTTGTAATATTGTAGCTCAATGGAAAAAAAATTAAAAAAATGGTGCAAAGAACAGTACAAATTGAAGAATTTTAGTGTTAATTTGGTGTCTGACGATAATATGAATCTGGGGTCTCGCGAAGATACCGATGATCGATATTAAACTCTGGATGTTCCACTACTGGCCCATCGTCGTCGTCGTCGTCGTCGTCTTGTTCTGATTCAGTGTTTTCATGGACACTTATTCCTCCAGAAGAATGAATTGCTGTTGTAGAAGGAACAGAGTATAAATCATCATGAACCAAATCATAGAATTGAACTGTTCTGTCATTAATATGTGTTGGATGTGGTGGATTTCCCATCATTGGAGTTCCAACGGTATTGTTTTGCAAAATTGGTTGAACCACTGGATGCAATTCAATCATTCTGTTCTTGCTATCTCGTTTAGATCTAATTCCCAATAATTTACTCTTGAGATCATTATAATGACTAAATTTATGGATTTTAGATCGTATTGAAACTATCTTATTTTGTGCCCTTGTTGAACCTAAAAATTTATTTGATTTTCTTTTTTTAATTGTATTCTCATCAAAGAAATTATCATTTGAAATTTGTCTTCCTAAAACTGCCTTTTTCTCATATTTTCTTTCCAAAGTTCTAATTGTATTAATCCATTCTCTAGAAACTATCGAAACACAAAGAATGGCAAACCCAAATAGATAGATTGACCAGCTTCTCATGATATCTGAAGCAATGGTGATTGTTAAAAAAACAAATGGTGAAATGAAAGTAATTAATGAAAATATAGCTAATGCCAAAGATTTTTTTTTGTATGCAAATTGTCTTTTTAAAATTGAATAATAAATGATCATGATTGTGAATAATGATAATAAAAGGTACATGAAGAAATAATATGCAATATCCAATTTAGAAATTGTGAATGTATAAAAATTTTGTTTTGAATCATCAATTGAACGAATCAATGTTAATATTAGATTTATTATTGATAATGAATATCCTATAATTCTCACTTTCTGCTTCCTTCTATGATTCGTTATACTTATTATGATATCTGATAATGAACACCATATTAAAAACCATGATATACTTCTTAAAATTCCAAATTTTAAAGAATAAGTTATAATATTATCAATAATTGCTGTATCTGAAAAATTTTCAATATATTGAACATGTAAGCTATTTGTGACTTTTGATAATATCACTGTATGAACAATACAAAAAAACAAATTACTAAAGATCAATAAACTTGAAAACTTGTTTATTGAATCCAAAAATAATAATAATAATTGCATCCAACTTGCAGTCACAATTCCCGTGAGCACCAATGACATCACAATAGTACCACCTATAAAATGGTCTCTTCCTCCATTTGATAATGATAGTTTGATTTGATTCAATATCATGGTGTAATCACTGATGTTTAAATCCACGTTTGTTATATTAGTTATGAAAAAAGCTGGATATTTTATCTGTATTGACTCGTTTGCAAGCTGTAACAAGCCAGCTTTTAGTTGAAACACATCGTATTCTTCTGGTTGAAGCACTAAATCTTCGTAAGATGCCAGCTCCGACGTTAAAGACATGCTTTTTATTTTGTTTGTTATTTTATAAGTCATTAATATTAATAAATTCTTGAAATTTTTTGAATTTTTGAATTTTTTTTTTTATCTACATACATTAATCTGCAAAAAAATTATCAATTTATGTATAAAATTATAAAAAAAATGTCCTTGAAAATCTGTCTTTCATCGTTTATGGTTGTTGTTAATATTATTATTTTTATGATGATGATGATGATTATTATTAAATGTCCTTTTTTTCGGTTTATTACTCAATTTAGTTTTTGAAATCTTAATCCCACCAAATTTCATATCTAAATTTTTCAAATGAATATGAATTATATGACATCTCATTTTAAAAACTGTATCAATTGGATCAAATGAAGGTAAAGAAACTCTAATTTCCACCAAATCTTTTGATTTATTTTTAAAAGTTAGTTTTGGTTGTAATTCTCTAACAAACATGAAATTATTTGCACTTCTTTTATAAAAAGTTGATGAGAATCCTTCTGGATGTTGGATTTCATTTGTTAAATTGTTGATTGAAGGATTAGATGAATTAATTTTTGGAAATGAAACAATGATTTTTTTCGGGTCATTAATGGTTGATGAATTTAATTCTGGTTCTTTATATGTTGTGATTATTAAATGATCAGGTTTTTCAGTATCAACAACAACAACTTTATTATTATTATTATTATTGTTAGTAAAATTGGTTAGAATTGGTGATGTATAGTTGGAATGAGTTGTATTTGAGTTGTATGTGAAATTCGAAGTTGGTGAATCATCCATGGGATAAAATCTTGAATTGAATGATAAATCCATAAGATTATTATCATCTATAAATGGTGACCATAGAAATGAATCTGATTTAGCAGAATATGAACGTCCTTCATTATTGTTGTTCCATATATTTGGAGAGTTTGGTATTGTATTTGGGATCATCATT
Source organism: Starmera amethionina (assembly GCA_030573755.1). NCBI lineage: Eukaryota > Fungi > Ascomycota > Saccharomycetes > Phaffomycetales > Phaffomycetaceae > Starmera > Starmera amethionina. The sequence continues at coordinate 89,130 of JAJMDW010000182.1, forward strand.
TCGGGTGAAATAAATTGTTGTTGTTGTTGTTGTTGTTGTTGTTGTTGAATTGGTATCAAATTTGGATTTAAATTCAAATTCCAAAAATCATTTGTTGCAAGATCAATGTTTGAATTAGATAACGATCTTCCATATTCCACTGGTTGAACTAAGGGAGATTGATTTAATGAATTCATATTTGGTCTTCTAAAACTTGAAAGTTTTGAATTAGGTACTGACCAAGATCTGTAATTATTATTAAAATTATTATTCAAATTATTGAAATTATTGAAATTATTATTATTATCAGCAATTTTAAGATGGGGTGGAGTTGAAATGCTTGTTTGAGTTTGTTGTTTGATACTTCTTTCTAGATCCAGCCAATCGCTGTCTTCATTCTCGGTAATATTGTTCTTCTGTATTGTATTGTAAATGTTGTTGTTGTTATTATTTGTAATTGTAGTCATGTTTTGTATTGGATCAATGTTGTCATCTGTTTTGATATCGTTTGGTTTTGATTTATTGAATGTTTTGGAACGATTATAATTTCTTTTATATTTCAATCTAACTTGAGATTGGTTGTTGTTCCGAGATGATTCATATTTTTTATTGTTTCCTTGAGGATTAAACAGCTGATTAAAAGGCTGTTTCTTTTGATGCCTGTCTTCAGGAATCATTAATTGGATTTTTGAGGAATGAGATGTGTACACTAAACAGCTTCACACCTCAATCACAACGTTGAACCAAGCACTCAAGAATAAAATTCGATAGTAAAATAATTTCCAAAAAATTGCGGTAATAAAAAAAAAAAAAAAGTTGTTTTTTCAATGCGATTCTTAAGCGAGTTCCAAGTGAATCGTGACAACTCTACTATCAAAAGTGATACTGAAATGATAGATATAGCAATTAGGTCGAGGCGAGATTCGAACTCGCGACATTCTGTGAGTGAAACAGACGTGATAACCACTACACTACTCGACCTATTTTGGTAAATTTTAGGTATACTGAACACCTATGTTCTACAACTCATTCTTTATGTGGTTTTTCCATTGAATTTTGGCCGCTTTATAGCTTGACAATTTTTTTTTACATGATAATTAAGCAATTGAAACTGATAAGTTTCCTAGTATATTTTGAGTATTAATAATCATTATTATAATAATTACAGCACAGTATGTTTATTAATGGCGCGACTGTCGATTAATTATATTATAATATTTAATAATTTATAATATTAAATATATTAATAATGCAATTGTGGCAATATAATAATTTAGTCAAGTTTTATTTTATTATTCAGTTTATAAAGATATATCACTTGCCACATTAAAATATTATAATAAAGAAATTAAAAACATTTTTAATATTGATAACGTCTAAATACTGACTTCAATTATAGCTTTAAATATCTATTGCAAATGTTAACTCATTGATATAATATAATTAATGTTTGAATGTTGCATATATCTTCTAACATGGTTAACAATACGATATTTTACAGATATAGATTGTGGCGCATAAGACATCAAAATATTAAATACGTCCATCAGTAAATTATTATTTCCATGCTCTCTAGTAGTAGCTTGTACAATCTATTAATAATATATCTAATGCAGTTTTATTAATAGACGTCACTGCAAGATATTTAATATAAGCAAATATTATCATGAGTTGAAATCTAATTTCACTATAACAATCTAATTAATAATTATTCAAGCTAGCTTTTACACTTAACATAAAATTCAGACAAATTAGTGATCTATATAAATATATAAAAACTACAAGTCTAGTTAGTTTAAAAGTATTCTTGTATTAAAGACTAAAATATATTTCATCTTTTCATAAAACACATACAAAAAAAAAAAAGAAGTCTTATAAAACATTAATTTTAAATGTTAATTCATCATCATAAAAATATAAAGTAATAAATCCCAAAGAATGGCAAAAGATCAAATCTTAAATATCAAATTTTTGATCCCAAGAATCTAATTTCATTGTACCATTTTTAGCTAAATTTAAATGCATTTTAAAAGCATCCATTAAAATATGAGGTTCATGTAATGATTTTGTTTTTAAAGCATAAAATTCAGCTCTTTTAACATAATCTAATAATTGATCAACATAATCTGGATGTGCACAATTTTTAATAATTTCTCTTGAACGTTCTTTTGGTGATAAACCTCTTAAATCAGCTAAACCTTGATCTGTCACTATAACATCCAAATCATGTTCTGTTTGATCAATATGACTTGCAAATGGAACAACACATGAAATACCAGTTGGATCAGTTTTTGATTTTCTTGCAGCTGGTGTATGCATGATTGAAATTTTAGCATTTCTTAAGAAATCACCTGAACCTCCAATACCATGTAACATTTTAGAACCATTGACATTAGTTGAGTTTGCATGACCATAGATATCAACTTCAACTGGAGTATTCATTGCAATAACCCCTAATCTTCTAATGATTTCTGGAGAATTTGAAACAACTTGAGATCTTAAACATAATTTTTTAGAGTAATTATCCCAATCATTGAAAAATTTCTGGAAACCTTTTTCAGTTAATCTAATTGATGTAGCAGTAGCATAATCTAAAGAACCATTTTCAAACAAATCTAAAAATGAATCTTGTAAAACTTCTGTCCAAACAGTTAAATGTTTGAAATTTGCATCAGCTAAACCTTCAATGATGGCATTAGCAACATTACCAATACCAGATTGTAATGGATGTAAATTTGGAGGGACTCTACCTTGTTTAACTTCATTTCTGAAAAATTCCACTAAATGAGCAGCGATTTTTCTTGACATTTCATCAGATGGAGTATTTGGTGGGACAATATCAGATTTAGTTGATTCCACAATAGCAACAACTTTTGATGGGTCAACTGGGATAGCAGTGACACCAGATTTATGATCTGGGGATGTATAAGGTAAAGGTGGTCTATTTGGAGGATTGATTGGCATATCAATATCATGTAAACCTTCAAAAGAAGGAGTTTTTGTGTTTAATTCAATGATAATTTTATCTGAAACAGAAATCATTTCAGGAGAAGCACCAACAGCAGGACCAGGGATAATACCACCATGTTCATCAATAGCAGTAGCTTCAATAATTGTATAATCTAATAAATTATTGTCCTTTTCTCTAAAATAATAACCATAAGTTAAATCTTGAGCAAACATAGATAAATGTTTATCAAAGAATTGGATTCTACCTTCATTGATACCATTAGCAATTGGTTTACCAACTTGATGAGGTGCTCTTCTTAAAATCATGTTATTATCAGCCCATCTACTTTCTTCAGGACCAGCCGAAGCACCAACAAATAAATTGAATTGTAGTTTCCCTTGTAAATTATTATCTTCAACATGTTTAGCTAAAGCATCAGGAACAACTTTTGGAGCACCAACACCTGTAAAACCAGACCAACCTAAATATTGACCATTTTTGAAGAGTTGAACAGTTTCTTCTGGTGTTTTAAGTTTGTTGAGGTAAGGAGCGTATCTTATTCTTTGTTTAAGGATTTGAGACATTCTTTGTTTAAACTGTTAGAATTGAAAGAATTGGAAGTGGAATTGACTCTTGAGTTAAAAGAATTGGGTGGAAATTGTTAAGAAAAAACAAAGAAAAACAGCGGTTAAATTTATTTTGAAGGAAAATTGGTGATTTTGTACGAAATTTATACAACGGAGGAAATTACGGGTCTCGTCATTTACAAATTGTAGACTTGTAAGACTTTTAAGACTTGAGGATTGTGGGACTTGATAGAAATTAGGCGGGAAGGTTCCTGGTTGAGAGACTAGTCACTGCAACAGTTGGTGGATTGTGGGGTCAACCGTCAATTTGATTTTAAGTGTCAAACTTTATCTATAATTTTATTATTTTACAATTTTATTCTAAATATACAGATCTGTTTCAAAGTTATAGACTTCATTACTAGACTATAAATTACTGATCAATGGAAAAGTAAACGATTTTATAATATTTAACAAAAAGAGAATCTGAGACTGTTGGTAATCATCTCTACTACATGTAAGACGTAGTGAAATAATTCATAATTCATAAATCATAAATCATAAATCATTCAATTTTAAGAGCTTATCTTCTTGGTCTCAAAGAGTCGAGACAATGAGACAGTGAGACCCATGACTAGCGGAACAACGGACCTCCTTGACCATCATGATCATCATCTCAGATTCTATTTCTTGTGAGAAGCAAATTCAACCAATAACACAGCTATTTTGTCTTGTTGAATTGTGACAACTTTACAAACGCGCTGCCGATTTTCATGGATTTTTTAATTTTTTAAACGAGATTTGTTTTGTGGCGCATTTAATTTAATTTTTTAAAATTGTATCACATGACTAGTCACATGAAAGGTCACATGATGAACTCAATAAACCTCGGCACCATTTTTCTATCAAATTGTAACCTGTATAACTAATATCTATTCACATTAAAGTTTTATAATAAACAGATCACTACAAGTTTCAAGTATAATTCATATGTATATCTATAATTCTAGCAAGCTACAAAAGTACCTGAAATGACTCAATATTTAATTGAAGATATCAAATAAATCAAATAAATCAAATAAATCAAACACATCAAATGAATCAAATGGATTTAAATAATCAAATAAACTGAATAAGAAAAATAAATTGAATAAGCTGAAGAATTTATTGACTATCAAAACAATTAGACCCAAAACCAGATTTGAAAGTCTGTTGATGAATGATATATAATTAATATAATATGGTGGTGCAACTAAACCATTATAAGACATATTATTATTGACCATTTATATTATGCTTTCAACTAATTTCAAGCTTTCAAGCTCTCATTACAATTGATTTTATAATTATAAATTAAGAAATGAAGATTGAACAGACTTTCATCAGATTTATATACGTCGTACTAAATTTAAAAGTACAGCTTCAAACCGAAATTTTAGTATATTGGAAAGTAATTAAATTAAGCTAATTAGACAAAAATTCTCTCTTTTTTTTTTTTCTTGTACATGTGTAGTATGTACTAAGTAGCAACTTCTAAGATCTGCTAGGTACATAAATGCTGATCACTGTGCACTTTAGAAAAATTTAGTTAAAATTCAAGTTTCAGTACCGAGAATTTCAACTTTTATAATTAGCTTATTACTACAAAACTATAAACTTTTCTAATGCACATCCTCCAACCACAGCTTCCACCTTCTCCAATGCTTCCAATACATCTCCTTCCTCATCAACTAACATATCACTCTCTATCAATACTCGTTCCAAATCAACAACTTTCATATAATCTCCTCTATCAAATTTGTCCATATTGAGCACACTTATTGACACAAAAATTCTCTTATAATCTTTCATCAATCTTTTCAAAACATCTACTGATCCTCCAAAACTATGTATACAAATCCCACTACCATCGGTGAATCCATGATGTTGTAAACTATCCATCAATGGTCCAATTGCCTTAACACAATGAACAGACATGCTAATATTATGTTTTATTCCATATTCAAATTGTCTTTCAAATATCTTCTTTTGATGTGAGAATTTAGTTCTAAATCTGCTTAATTTCACACTGGACTCATCATCAACATTATAATTACCATAAAACCCATTTCTTGGAATTCTAAACAGTTTATCTAAACCTATTTCTCCTAAAATAACAGGTTTATTTACTTTTTGGAATCGTTCCAATATTTCAGTCAATGTTCTCCAATGCTGTTCAAAACTCACTGGTGTTGGTAATATTCCCACCAATTGTTTAAACTCTGGAGTATCAACATCTTCAGGTTTGAGATCAAACACATTGCAATAATGTTCTTCTTTATTATTTTTCTTCTCCCCTTCCAAATAAAACATGTGTGTATACCATGGATGCACTCCAAAACTGCCTACAATTCTATTATCACCATCCAATTCAACCAGCTTTAGAACATGACGATAATCCCACTGATTTGTGGACATCAGCACAACTTTCTCGATCTTGTCTAACTTGCTCAATATTTGTCCATATTCCAGTTTTAAAAAAGTATTGACATGGCAATGTGAGTCGTAAACCATTCAATTCAAAACTATTCGTAACAACACAATAATTTCTATCTTCAAATTACAAAATTTTATTCCTCCAAATTCGCAACACAATTTTCTATCTTCCGTATAAAAAAAAAACCAGAATTTTCCTTCAATTTTATTTTTTTTTATTTTGTTTACATCCAAAGTAACAACAACAACAACAACACAACAACAACAGCAACAAAATGACTCTCATCATCGCTTCACTGTGAGTTCTTTGCAATTACTCTTACTCTGTTTGCGTGAAGAAAAAACTAACCTTTTTTTTTTTCCCTTAGCTTTCTACCTTACACTGTGGAATTCAAATTAGATGACAACATCAATGTTACAGATGACTTACCAATTACGATCCCTAAGAAGAGAACTGCCTCTATCAATTCTAAACAGCAGAATCCAATAACATCCACCATCGACACTGAAATCAACAGGGATCTGGCGGATCTCAATTTTAAAACCAATAATTCATCAGTTGATGACTTCTTTTCTCAACAAAACACTCCAAACAACTCCACAATTGATTTGTCTTCTACAACCAACAGCTTTGCATTATCATCATCGACTTTTGCTACTTTAACAACTGGTAATAATAATAATAACAATAGCAATATTAATCTTTCAAATGCTGCAAAATTAATGTACCAATTGCCGAATAAAGCAATCTCCACAAGTTTTATTCCCAAATCAAGAGTCAATCTTTCAAATTCTATAACCTCAAGTTCAGTGCTAGAACATGAGAAATTAAACATCAAATCATCGTTACCTTCATTGAAAAGAGTTCCTCCTCATCATCAATCTCATTTAAATTCCGGGTATCAAGCATCTAAAAATACAACCTCTTCTTCCACTTCAAATCTTGATACAATCACTCCTTCTAATTCGGAAATTAATACTGATAATAAAACATTAATTTCAAATTTTAAAAAACAACAACATGAAGGTTATAAACCTTTTTCACCTTCTTTTAAATCAAATATTTTTGAAAAATCAGAATTTGAAATTATTGAATTTTCTAAAGGTAATGGAGGTCTAAAAAATGCAGTGAATTCTGCTATTGCAAATGGAATCATTGATTCAAATGATTATAAATGGGTTGGTACTATTGGTATTCCAACAGATGAATTATCTGATCAAATTAAATCTAAAATTTCAAATGATTTATTAAAAAATTTTAATTGTTATTCAGTTTTACCAAATGATTTTATATTTCAAGGTTCATATAAAAATTATTGTAAAAAAATTTTATGGCCAACTTTACATTATCAAATCCCTGATAATCCAAATTCAAAAGCTTTTCAAGATCATTCATGGGAATTTTATCGTGATTTAAATCAATTATTTGCAGATAAAATTGTTGAGAATTATAAAGATGGTGATACAATTTGGATCCATGATTATCATTTAATGTTACTTCCTCAAATGATTAGAGAGAAATTACCTCATGCTAAAATCGGATTTTTTCTTCATGTTTCATTTCCATCATCTGAAGTTTTCAGATGTTTTGCTCAAAGAGAAAATTTATTAAGTGGGTTATTAGGTGCTAATATTATTAGTTTCCAAACTGAGGAATATGTTAGACATTTCCAACAAACTTGTAATAAATTATTACTTACAGATGTTTCTAAAAATGAAATCAAATTTAAGGGGAATATTATTAAAATCATTTCAAATCCATTAGGTATTAATTCAAATAATTTATTGGAATTATTCAAATTTAATCAATCAATTGCAAATTGGAAAAAATTAATTAGAGATCGTTGGGGTAATGATAAAAAATTGATTGTTGGTAGAGATAAATTTGATAGAATTAGAGGTGTTAAAGAAAAATTATTAGCATTTGAAAAATTTTTAAAGAAAAACCCAGAATTTATAAGTACAACTATTTTAATTCAAATTTGTTTAAAATCAAATTCAACTCATGATTCAAAATATGAAAGTGAAATTGTTTCAATTGTTGATAGAATTAATTCTTTGAGTCCAAATTTATCAAATCATCAACCTGTTGTATTTTTACATCAAGATATTGATTTTAATCAATATTTAGCATTGATTAGTGAAGCTGATGTTTTCATTGTTAGTTCAATGAGAGAAGGAATGAATTTAACATGTCATGAATTTATTATTGCTACAACAATTTCAAATAAAAATTCTCCATTAATTTTAAGTGAATTTACTGGATCAGCATCAATTTTCCAAAATAATGCATTGTTAATTAATCCATGGGATATTAATCAAGTTTCTGAAAAATTATTTTTGGCATTAACAATGAATGATGATGATAAAAAAATAAATTGTGAAAAACTATTTAAAATTGTTTTAAATCAAAATTGTGATGTTTGGATAAATTCAAATTTAAGACAAATTGAAAAATCATGGAATTTACAAAACAATAGACAATTGATTAAAAAATTAGATATTGAAGATTTTATTAAAAAAAATTCAAATGGAGGAAGTGGAAGTGGAAGTGGAGTTAGAAATAGTTTATTAATTTTAAATTTAAGAATCATACCAAATGAACGATTTTTAAACATTTTAAATGATTTATCAAATTCAAATAAAAATTCTTTTGAAATTTTTATGTTTTCAGGTTATAAAAGAATTCAAATTGATAGAATTTTTAATAGATTTCCAAACATTGGATTAATTTCTGAAAATGGATCATTTGTAAAATTCCCATCAACATCAAATTGGATTTCAATTTCAAATAATAATGATTCCCAAAATTGGTTTGATTCAATTGTTAAACTTTCAAATGATTTATCAGAAAGATTACCAAATTCTTATGTTGAAGTTAATGATCAATCAATAAAATTCCATACTGAACAATGTGATGATGAAATCAGAAAACAAACAAGTATTGGTGATTTAATTGCACATGTTAATAGTTTGAATGAAGTTCATGCAACATTGGTTGATGATACTGTTGTTATTCAAGAAACAAATATTCCTATTAAATGTTTGAAATTTTTACTTAATTGGAAGTTTTTCAAGATTGTTAATGTAATTGGTGGTTCAAACTTGATTTTAGAACCTGTTTATAAATTTGTTAATGAATTAAAAGATTGTGAAACTTTCACTATTGCATTTGGGAATGAAGTTAGTAATGCTAAAGATCATGTTGATGGTTGGAATGATTTTTTCAATATTTTAAAAGAATTATGTTGATTTTGGAAATATATGAAGTTATGAAGTCTATATAGTAAAATAAATACATCCTGTTATGAAACAAAAAAAAAAATAGTATTCACATTAATTAAATTTACATAAACTATTTCCTACTTTCAAATGCAATTTGTTGGATTTCTTTTAATTCTTGATAATCTTTTTGATTCAATCCATCAAATTGGTTATATAACTTATTAAATTCCAATTGTGGATCATTTCTATTAATTATCCAATTAATTTCTTTAATTTTTTTATGACGTTCTCTATCAGTTTCAATTCTACTTAAAATTTGTTCTTTTGTTAACACTATTGTCTCATCATCATCTTCTTCTTTTACACCATTTGATGAGAATTGATTTGTTCTTCTTATTAAAGATTGTTTTTTGTTTGATATAAGTAAACTCCAAGATTTACGGAATCCTGCAAGATCTGTTAATGAATCAATTGAACATTCGTTATAATTATGGATATTCAAAGATAAGAAGATATCCTTTAAATCTTGATTTTGTTTGTTGTATATCAGTTCAATTTTACTTAGGATTTCCACGATATCAATCAAATTAATGGAATTGTTATTTGGTAAACAAATTGACGTTATTTTAGGGAAATCAATTTCAATGTTTTTAAAATATGGCAAGCTATAAATGTTTTGATTCGTTATATTTGAAGATAGTTTTGTTAGCAATGATTCTATGAAATATAAGATGTTGATTTGAACGTTTAAATCAACTTTTGCTAAAACTTCCAAGATACAAGAATGGAAATCTTCATGAAGATCTTTGAATTTGATGGCGAATGAGATGATTTTGTTCATTGCAAGACTGGATGGGTTTGTTGTCTCTAGGAGTTGGATGAACTGCAAACGAGCTTCAAATGGATCCATTTTTTTCTCTTCTTTCTTTCTACTTCAATCTTCAATTTCTTTAATACACTCAGAAAATAAAAATAAAAATAAATTTTAGAGAGAGAAAGAAAAAAAATGAAAAATTTTTAAATAAATAAATTTCAACAAGTAGCAAAAAAACAACTCAAAACAGAGAAAACAGAAAGACAAAATGCCTAAACCAAAGGGAAATGTATGTCCAAGAGGGCTCTTATCACTTATTCTGACAAAACTAACTTTTTTTTTTTTTAGGGTGGTAAAAACAGAAGACGTGGTAAGAACGACAACTTCGGTACCAAAAGAGAATTGATTTTGAAAGAAGAAGGTCAAGAATATGCTCAAGTCACCAAGATGTTGGGTAACGGTAGAATCCAAGCCACCTGTTTTGACGACCAGGTGCGTATGGGTCACATCAGAGGGAAGTTAAGAAAGAAAGTGTGGATTGCACAAGGTGATATCATTTTGGTTTCATTAAGAGATTTCCAAGATGATCAATGTGATGTTGTTCATAAATACACTTCTGACGAGGCAAGAGCCTTGAAACAACAAGGTGAATTGCCAGAAAACGCTAAGATCAACGAAACTGACACTTTTGGTCATGAAGATGATGATGAGGTTAATTTCGAGTTTGGTGCTGCTAATGAAGATGAATCCGAAGAAGAAGAGTTGGATATTGATGATATTTAAAATGTGTACTGTAGCTATCTTAATCTATTTAATTTGTGATACATTTATTCTGTGTAGTAAACACATTTTTTTTTTTAATTTGGTGAGATGATGATTTAAACACGATCATAATCTCTGTCTATATCAAAACTGTCAATTCCTCTTAAAGCGACATTTTCTTCGTTGTTGCTCACAGACTGGGTCTTTCTGTGCATGTGCAGTGATCTTCTAGCCTGGAAAACACCACCTGTTCCTTCCATTGGAATTTCATCCAGTTCATCATTTGTAGTGAATAAAGTATGTGTATCTTTATTGTTCTTCATTCTAGAAATATTTAACAAGTAGACGCCACTGAAAATGATTAAAAACCCACAAATTAGTGAAATAGAGTCCTTTGGTTCAGCATCATCGTAATTTCTAAATAAAATGAAAGATGCAATCAAAGTAGCTGTAGTGAATGTCACATAATATAATGGATTGACAATAGAAGTGTCAAATTGGTCAAGTGCTTTGTTGAAATAGTTCATCTGTGTCATGATACATACCACAACAACGGCAATAAACAGGTAAGTTGATGGATGAGTAAATTGATTGTTACCATTTAAAGTCAATTTCAACGCAATTCCAAATGCTTTGATGGAAACAATGGAAATGGAACCAACTGTAGAGCAGATGGAAATGTAGTAGATTGGGTTAGTATGGCCATAAACTGGAGCAATTCTATAGATCATGATCAAAGCAAACACAACCACTATAACAACATAAGTTAGGAAAAGAGGTGTCATTGCATAACGTAAGATCTCATCAACAGTATCAATATCCTTATCGGAAGGAGCATGCAACACAATAATCACACTCCCTAATAAACAAATAGCACAACCCATTTTACCCAAAGTCCCCAATTCTTCTTTTAAGAAAATAGCAGCAAGTACAGCTCCAATAATCACTGATAATGCACCCAATGGAGTCACCAATATTGCTGGTGCAAACGTATAAGCTGCAAAATTGGCCACTTCACCAACAACCATCGTTAGCATCCCAGCCCACCAGATGGGATTCTTCAAATATTCATGTCCATCTCCAGTGAAACCTTGTCTGCTTGCATCGTTAAGTCCCTTTTTGGTGATGATGAAAGATGTTCCTATGGCTAGTGATGATGATATTGCTAATGAGAGCCCAATGTATTTATCTGCCACCATTTTCAAAGTGGAAGGTTTGGTGTGTCTTAATATTGAAATGTGTTGTAACTTGTTGTTTATAATGTTTCAGAGTTAGAAGGAGAGAAAAATTGATGCTAGGCAGAGGAAACTCGAAAAATTTGAGAAATAGGCAGAAAGTGGTTAGTGGGAAAAAATTGTTGTTAGGCGGAGCAATTGGTTGAATTTTGAGTATTTTGCATCTTTGTTGGCAGAAAGTCCTATTGGAATGGTGTTTAGAGTGCAATACACCTATTAGATAGCTTATTCCACCACCATTTCAGTGATTAAATTGTCAATTTTGATTATCAAAGTAAGGTTACCCGCTTGAATTTCACACCAAAATAGAAGGAAAAAATAAATAAATAAATAAATTATTGAACGTAAACAAGCTTCTCAGACACTGCTAACAGCGATGGAAACGCCGCCAACCACACCGCTGAGTGAAGAAGAAGTGGTTGCACTCAAGGCAACACTAATAGCGAAAAAACCTGCTCAGATAGACGTCTCCTACGACGAGTTCTTGAAAACCGCTTTTCCAAAATTGATTTCATCTCTGAAATGCTATTCTGGTGTTGGTGACTACAGAGTGAAGACTATTGACTGTATCTCCATTTGGATCTTGAGAGCTAACCAGATCTGTCAAAAGGGTGAAAATACCACATTTATTAACGGTTTACTGAATAACCAACAGTTTATACAAGATTCAAACTATTTATTCCAATATGTAATAGATTTTTGGAATGAAACTGGATCTCCATTATCAAATGCTCTAAAAGATATGTTTGCTAAACTAGTTGTTTTGCTAAAACTGTTTGATTCAAGACAAGATCTGTTCCATAATTGGATTGATCAAATCATGTTGATTCAATCTTCAAGACGTGTTTTATACGTTTTAATAGAACTACTGAATAAGGAACTCACTGAAAACGATTATATTGTCACTCATTACCCAAAGTTTATAGAAACTTCAATTCAAGAAATGAATTCTAAAAGACTGGCTAATGTTATTGGGAAATCTTTAGTTTCAATTTATAAAAAATTATATAAAGATGAATCCACAGCATCTGAATGGATTAACAACTATTGGAAACCAATTTTTAACGTTATTGAATCTGATAATGAAAATTTGAAAGAAAATATCTTACAACATTTATTACCACATTTATTCAAAATATCTAAAAATGGGTTTCAAATTTTCATTAATAAAATTGATCAATCAAAACATTTGGAATTATTTGTTTCATGTTTAAATATTGCACAATCTTTAGCAATTGAAGAAGACCCATACCCAAATTTAGTTTCATTGGAAACAATCACTTCATTATTAACAACACCAATTTATAAAATCAAAATTTTCCAATTATTAACTCATTCTTCAAAAGGTTCTAAACTGATCAATTTACAAATTTTTGAAATTATTAAATCAAATTTAAACAATTTTTTCATTGATATTGAAATTGAATCAAGAAATGAATTTATTAGTATGTTCAAACAATTTATTTCTAGAGTGAAAGATGCGGCATATGCATTATCAAGAGATGGGAATAAATTAATCAAAGCTGGCTTTAAAGATCAGGGAATAATTAAATTAAAAGAACTAGAGTCTTATGAAATTTTTTTGAAATGGTGTATTGAATTTTTTAAATATCAAATCAAACCAAATTCTCAATATCATAGAGTTATAACTGGCTTGAATTTATTAACATATTTGGTTGACACAGGTTTAGATAAATCACATCCAGTTGTTTTAAACATCAATTATCCATTTGAAATTAAAATTTTTGATAAAGTGTTGCTAAGATTATTGTTTAATAATTTACTGAATTCTTATGATGATATTAGAAATTATTCATCAAATTTATTAATTAAATCAAATTATCAAATTGATGATTTGGCAAAACAAGATTTATTAAATAAATCTTTTAATATGCTTGAAAATTATTCAAATTCAGAATCTGGTGCCAAAATTTTAGAATGTCTTTATTTAATTTTAAAAGATGATTCAATTATTCAGAGATTGATTGATGAATTACCATTGAATTATGAAATTAAAGAAGCTGTTAATCATCCAACTGATGGGTATTTTAATGCATTGGAATTGATTATTTCTCATAACAAACAATATTCAAACCCGGAAAAATTGATTCAAATTTCTGAATCTATTTGGTTTAAAGTTAAAGAAATCTTGAGTAATGATTCACCAGAAGGTTGTGATAATTATGGTGTTGGATCATATCAATTAGTGTTGAGTTATGCATGGAGATCAACTAAACAATCTACTTTACTTTTACAACAAGTTTTAGATCTAGATTTAAATAAGGAGCAATTATTACGAATCGGTGAGCTAGTTTTAGATCAACTGTCAACTGTTCGTCATAGAGGTGCATTTTCATCAGTTTATCCAACTTTCATTAAAGTGGCATCAAAAGTTTCAAAAAGATTACCAGGACAAAATAAATCTTGGTTAGATTTAAATATTGATGTTATTCAAAAGAAAACTCAGCTGATTAGTAGAAGATCTGGTGGATTACCATTTTTAATTACAGCAGTTATTACTGTGGAAAATAACTTGGTTGAATATGCCTTTAATAAATTAATTAAAATTGCAGAAATTCCAATTAATGAAAAAGAAGATGGTGAAAAAATGGATATTCCTCAAGTTCATGCTTTTAATTGTTTAAAGGCAATTTTCACAGAATCACAACTATCAACAATTTGTTCTCCATATGTGTATAAAGCATTGGAATTATCATTATTAAATTTTTCATCAAAAATTTGGTCAATGAGAAATTGTTCAATAATGTTATTTACAGCATTACAAAATAGATTATTTACTAAGAAAAAACTAAATTCAAGAGTTTTTTTCTCAAGGTATAAAGGTATTAAAGAAATTTTAATTAAAATTTTAACTAATTCAATCAATTTACAAAATTTAGAAACTTTATTCCCAGTTTTAACAATATTATCAAGATTAGAACCAAGTTCTTCAAGTGGTGTAAATGAATTACTTGAATTTCAACCTTTGCTTAGAGTTTGTCTTTCAACTAAATATTGGAAAGTTAGAGAAGCTGCAGCAAGAGCATTACCTTCATTAATAGAGGATTTTGCACAAGAATCAATTGAATTATTTAGAATGTGTACTGTTTCAAATCAGAATCAATTACACGGGAATCTATTAGCGATTCAACAGTTGGATCATGAGTATAGTGATGAATTGGTTGATGCGATCCAGGGGAAAATTGATGAGTTTTTAATTAATAATTCATGTTTTGCTACATCTAAATGTTTTTTAGAAATTTTATTCAAAAGTTTAAATAAGAAGAAATTGAATTCAGAAATGTTGATAAAAATTAAAGAATTTAGTTTAGGAGAGAATGAAATTTATGAAATTAATGGATCAAAACAATTATTTCTAAGTGAAATTTTCATTAAATTGTTTAAAGTTTTATCTCAAAATGAAATAATTGAAAGTTTTTTACCAAATTTATTAACTTCAAGATTTTTTGAAGTTCAATTAGTTGCAATTCAATATTGTTCAGATAATGGAATTTCACATATCTTATTAAATGAATTAGTGGAAAATGATAATACATGGATTTTAATCAAATCTAAAATTTTACCACTTTTACAGAAATTTGATTTGATGAAATTGTTTGAATTTATTGAACAAGATGGGTATAGTGAAGATATTAAAAACTCATCAATGATACTATTAGGTGAACTAATTTCAACAACAAAAAATCAATTTTTATTGGAGAAATATTTTGCTATTATTAATGGTTGTTTGGATGAAGATTTACCATTCACTGTTAGAATTTCAGGATTAAAATCCTTAATTAGATTTTTAAATAAAAATGAAAATGATGTCAATAAAAGTCAAGGTGAATGGTTATGTTATCAATTCCTAAGTGATGATGATGAAGATATTAGAAATTTAGCAAGTGAATTTTTTGATGGTGATAATGTTATTCCATGGGTATCAGCAAATAGATTTAGTGGTAGATTTGGTGGTAATGAATATGAGAAAAATGTTGTTTTATCAGAATTTTTAAAATTTAAACCTGAATTTTCTTACAAGACTAATAAAAATGAAGTTATATTTGCTGTTGAAAAAAAGAATTTATATAGGAATGAAGTTGAACAGAACTTAGAAATGTTGAGGATGTTAGAAACAAGTGAAGTGTTATTTAATGAAGAGGATAGATTGAAATTTGATGAGCATGTGGAAGAATTATATCAATCAATTGTTGAATTTTTTAAGAATAAACCAGATGATTTGTTTATTGGATGGGATAGTAATGGAGATATTTTTGAACAGGTGAGTTCTTGTTTGAATTATGTGAAAAGATGGAGGTATGATGAAAGATTGTTTTGTGAATTGGAGAAGAAAGGGATTTATATTTACAATTTATAAATTCAAACTTTTGAGAATTTAAAAGAAAAGAAAACAAGAAACAGAGATGGTTGTATGAATGATGTTTGCATAGCTTGTAATTAATAGAATAGCATAGAATTAGTTATTTGAAACGTAGATTATCTATCGATGTACTCAATTTCTCATCAATAATTTCAGTGTATAAGAAAAAAAAAAAAAATTCAAAAATAGTTTAACAATTTTACATAGTAAAATAACTACAATTAAAGCAACTCAACAGACGTAATAAGAAGAAGATGGAGATGAACTCTTTTCTTGATTTCCCACCGGAGATTTTGATAGAGATATTTAGTCATTTAGACCTCAATGATCTGTTTTCATTAACAGAAACGTGCAAATTATTTAATGAAATAATAAATGATGAAGAGCTTTGGAAGTTGATAATTTATAAGAAATTTAGTATTAAGAAATTCAGTTCTATTTCAAGATCATATAAATATAGCTATGAGTTTTTCCAAAGAAGTGTTGTTTTACAAAATTGGAAGAAATCAATTGGAATTCATAAATTTTTAATATCAAATTCAATTTTATTAAATAATTTTGAAATTAATTTCCCCAGGGTATTGACATTTGCTAATGAGGCTGATATCAACATCTATTCTGTGTCAAAGGGGAAAATTGATATCAGTGTTCCAATAACAACACCAAATTCATATACTTGTTATTCATTTAATTCTAATGTTGCATGTACTGGCTCAATAAACGGTGTTGTTTATGTTAAATCATTACAACCTAAGCAGTACTGGAGTGAGATTAAGCATGTGAGGTTGAAGGAGAATGCTAGAGGAGAAGTGATGATGGTGACGTGCATTGATAATGATTATGAGTATTGTTTTGTTGGAGATGAAATAGGAAGAATTACTGTTTTTGGGTTGAAAAGTGTTTTGAGTGGTGGTGATGAAAATGTTTTGGGGAGCTTTGAGACTGGGAATGGAGAGCCAATTGTTGGTATTAAAGGGTATAATCATTATTGTGTTGCTTATGATTCTAAAAAAATTTATGTTGTTCATTGGAATAAAAATGACATTAAAGTTATTGAGCATGGATTACAGATAAATATTAATGGGCAGATTTTTTTTGAAGTTGATTTTGGAGGTGAAGTTGTTGTTTTGGGAAATGAGGATGAATTGAGATTTTATTCTTTTAATACCAGTAGAATTAAAAGATTTATTATAGGTGGGAATGATTCTATCTTCAAAATATGTTTAGAAGAGAAGAAGAAGTTTGTTAAAGCCGACTACAAGATCAGTGGAGGAGATGGATGCAATTTAGGAGTGTTGTCCAAAGGAGGAAGAGTGATTACCATTAATACAAGGTTTTTAACAACCAAAATGGTTGATGTTTATGAAGAAATTAGTGGGTCAGTTGACACAGTTGAATCATTACAAGAAATAGCAGAGTTTGTGCCCATAATTGATGATTTAAATGTACCACTTGAATTGGTGCCTTTATGTTCAATAGCAATCAATTCAGTTGTTGTGTTAGTTGGAAGTTATAATGGATTTATATCAGCATTTGATGTTTATACAGGAGAATTGGTTAGAAAGATATCTAAAAAATTTCCTAAGCGGTTTTTACCAGAGAACAGTGTTAATCGACTAATACCTGTTGATAATATCAAATTATCTAGTAACCATGTTGAAGACATTAGTGGAGTTTTCAGTGTTGGGAATGTTTTCCAATATTTCCAGTATGGAGATTTGAATCAAGATGTTAAATTGAAGGGTAAAAAACGCAGTGCTGTTGCAGGAGACAGTGGTGGTAATGGGAGAGGAGGACGAGGACATTTGAGAAAGTCGATCAAGAACGATTTAAACGAGATAGAGTATGAAGAGCACGAGATTTTTAAAAAAACACAGCTGGTTGAGAAATATAATGGTGTGGATGTGGACGAAGATGAGGAGCTGGAGCTTGCGATGGTGTATAATCAGTCGTTATTGGAGCACCAGCAGCAGCAGAGTGGGAAGAGTACAGAAGAGGATGAAGAGTTACAACGAGTGTTGGAGCTGTCCAAATTGGAAGCTGAAAACGGGCAGTTAGCTACAAAAACAGCAGAGTGTGGAGTGGAGGATGGCACAGATGCACCAGAAGAACTGGAGTTCCAAGAGCAGCTCGAAAGAGCATTGAAATTGTCTTTAGAATGATGTAAGAAAAAAAAAAAAAATTCTGATCTGATAAATTATAATTAAACGAGACGCGTATAAAAAAAAAGCAGCGACGCCCAACAAAAGTTTCTTCCACAAACAACTTTAAATATTCAGCAAAAGTTACTAGCAGAAAGCAATGTCTCGTCCACAAAACGTCGGTATCAAGGCCATCGAGGTCTACCTCCCTTCGCAAGCAGTCAGCCAGGCCGCTTTGGAACAGTTTGATGGTGTTTCCAGTGGCAAATACACCATTGGTTTGGGACAAACAAACATGGGTTTCGTGAACGACAGAGAGGATATTTACTCACTCTCTTTGACTGTGCTATCACGTTTGTTGAAGAACTACAACATCGACACCGCGTCCATTGGAAGATTAGAAGTTGGAACTGAAACTTTGTTGGATAAATCCAAATCTGTAAAGTCTGTGTTGACCCAGTTGTTTGGAGACAACCACGATTTAGAAGGTGTTGACACCATCAACGCGTGCTACGGTGGTACTTCAGCAGTGATCAACTCTGTTAATTGGATTGAATCTTCCGCTTGGGACGGCAGAGACGCGATTGTTGTTTGTGGTGATATTGCCATCTATGAAAAAGGTGCTGCCAGACCAACTGGTGGTGCAGGTACCGTGGCTTTACTTATTGGACCAGATGCTCCAATCGTGTTTGATAACATCAGAGGTACTTTTATGGAACATGTTTATGATTTCTATAAACCAGATTTCACTTCTGAATATCCTTATGTTGATGGTCATTTCTCCTTAAGCTGTTATGTTAAAGCCTTGGATCAAGCATATGCTACTTACAGCAAGAAAGCTTTGAAAGCTGGTGTCTCAGGGGCAACTCCTACCACCGTTGGTGCAAGTCAATATTTTGATTATAATGCATTCCATGTTCCAACTTGTAAATTGGTTACTAAATCATATGCAAGATTGTTATACAATGATTTCAGAGCCCAACCTTCATTGTATCCAGAAGTTGATCCAGCATTAGCTGAACTATCTTATGAGGACAGTTTAACTGATAAAACTGTTGAAAAGACATTTGTTGCATTAGCTAAAGAGTTAACTGCTGCAAGAGTCGGTCCTTCATTAAAAGTCCCAACCAACACTGGTAACATGTACACCGGTTCATTATGGGCCTCATTGTCATCATTGTTGTTTTATGTTGGGAATGAAGATTTACAAAACAAGAGAATTGGGTTATTTTCATATGGATCTGGTTTAGCTGCCACTTTATTATCAGCAGTTGTTAAAGGAGATATTTCCCACATCATTGCTAACTTGGATTTGGAGAATAAATTAACTAGTAGATCCATTGTTTCACCAGAAGAATATGAAGCTGCTTTAAGTTTAAGAGAAGCTGCACATTTGAAGAAGAATTTCAAACCAACTGGGTCTATTGAGACTTTGACTTCAGGAACTTACTATTTGACTGAGGTTGATGATAGATACCACCGTGTTTATGCCATCAAAGAATAAGTTTGTTTCTTTTTTTTTTTTAATTCTCTTTCCCACCCATCTTGCTTCAGCTAGCTAGCTTACATAGCTATATAAAATTGCATTATTTATTTTGATCCAATCAAATTTAATCTTTTTCCCTTTTCCACTCTCACAATGTAGTCTGCCACTCAGCTACTCAGCTACTCAGCTGCTTCGCTGCTGATTAAAGTGAATTTTACAATAAAATAAATTTCCAGCCAATGAAAACTCGCCAATTTTACTTTATGACACCAAAAAAAAAATAACTAAATTTCAGAAATAAACAATAAAACATTGAAATTTTGTATCTTTAAACCAACTGAAAGACCAACTGAAAGACCAGTGCAGAGAGACAGTCACCAAGAACCTTCCAGAACAAGATGTGGGATCATTTCTACTCAGCCAAAGTCCCCTTCAGCTGTTTCCGTTACAATTTCTACACTTCAAAACGCCACTATGCTACTGCAAAACATCATACAACAGCGTTCTTTGATTCAACGTTCAACTATCTGAGACAACAAGCACAGGTAGTGGTCCATGACTCTACAATAAACAGCAGCAGAGCTCACGTGAACCCAGTACCTTCCATCTCTGCTCATGGATTTTCATTGGATGACGAGAAATATTGGTTTGAATCTGTATCTTGTTCTCCATCTAGTTTATCTGCTTTGAACATCAATAATCTCTTGATAAACTCTAGTCATATTAATAATTCATCAAATCCTCATAGATTAAATCCAAATGATTTGCAGCTAATACCCAAATCATCATCTAATATTCTTACAAAGCATCATCAACAAGTTACTTTGAATAGACAACAGATCAGACATCTATCTACTCATCACAATGAACAACAACAACAACAACACTTTTCAAAAATATCATTAAGTGATGCCATCAAAGAATTAAAACATCAACAAACATTAATAGAAAAAATAGAAATAGAACCAAAAGAAACCAAAGAAACCAAAGAAACCAAAGAAACCAAAGAAACCATACAAATTACAGAAATAAAACAATCAGATGAAACTTTCCTTGCCGAACAAATAAAACAAATAACAACTGCATATGAATCCAATGATTTAAACAAAATCCATTCTATCTATTTAGCATTAAAAAGAAACAACATTGTTCCATCATTAGACATTTATAATATTGTTATTGAATCTATAATTAAAAGAGATTTAAAACAATCAATTGATGAGAAATTATCAATCATTTTAACCATTTATCAAGATTTAATTTCAAATAAAATTAAACCTGATTTAAACACTTATTCTCTTGTTATTGAAAATTTATTAAATTGTTCAATAAATTGTTTTAAAAATCCGGAATTTTCATCTAATGGTTATGATTTTTATAAAATTGCTATTGATATTTTTAATGCATCAAATGTTTCTCATTTCCAAAATTTTAATGAAAATATAATGAATTCAATATTAATTGGTATGAATTTATATCCTGGTATTATCAATTTAAATTCAATAATGACAATTTTTAATAATAATAATAAATTTTTTAAGAAAAATCATATTTATTATATTGGTACAATCAATTATTGTGCCAAAATTAATGATTCAAAATTA
Organism: Starmera amethionina; assembly: GCA_030573755.1. NCBI lineage: Eukaryota > Fungi > Ascomycota > Saccharomycetes > Phaffomycetales > Phaffomycetaceae > Starmera > Starmera amethionina. The sequence goes on from JAJMDW010000182.1 coordinate 110,748, forward strand.
GCTATTCAATTATTTGAAGAATTTAAAAATGCATCTTTATCAACACCAAGTTTAAATGATAATCAATTTCAAATTTATTCAGTTTTCATATCAACTTTAATTGAAACTGGTGAAATTTCAATTGCAACAAAATTCCTAGATAAATTATTAATTTCAATTAAATCATTTGAAAATTATGAATCAAAAATTTCACAATTATTATCTTCATATTTACAAAGTTTATCTCAAATAAATCCATCCAAATCATTTGAAATTTGGGAAAATTTTAATAAAATTGATTGGATTCCTGATTTAAGTGCAAACTTTTATTCAAATTTCATTGTTAAATTTGATTCAAATTATGATTCACAATTAAAATTATACAATTTATCATGTGCATTACCTCCAACTCCAGAATCATCATTTTTAGAAGATTTATTAATTACACCAAAATTCAATAAATCAGCTGTATCAAATTTTTTAATTAATGCAATTTCAAATAATGATAAATCAACAGTTTTTAAAATAATTAAAGAATCTTTTATTAAAAATAAACAATTTGATCCACAAGTTTATCCTGTTTTATTCAACTATTTACAAAATGATACATTAGCATTATCAATAATTAATAATCATGGTTTAAATGTATCATCATCATCAACTTCAAATTTAAATGATTTTAAATTTTTAACAAATTTAATAATTTCTTTATCAAATTCAAACAATTTTGATTTATTAAAAATTTATAAAACTTCATTTTTCCAAAAAATTTTGAAGAAATTTTCAGTTAATGAATTAAATGAATCAAATGATTTAAATAATTCAAATTTATTATTTGGATTTTTCTATATTTTCCATAATTTATTCCAATCTTCTAATAATACAACAAAACCTTTAGAAATGTTGGAAATTTGTGCTCCATTAATTATAGAATTTTATGATCCATTAAATTTTTTCATACCTTTATCAAATGAATTATTAGAATTTAAAGAATCATTATTAAAATTTTTCAATAAAAATTTGGAAAATTTTGAATTTAAAAATGACAAATTATCTCAACAAGTTATTGATGCAATTGAATTGATTAAACAATAATCTCTTGATTATTTATTTTTTTATTTATTTATTTAAACATTTTACATTACAGAAAATTTTAACGACGTTTATGCTTTTATATATATATATATTATCTATCAATTGTAGACTGATAAATTATTCAAGATTTGAATCAATTCATCATATAATTTAGGAGAAATTTCAAAATTTTTCAACAAATCTTCAAATTTATATTTATATTTTTTTAAACCAATTTCATTTGAAGTTAATGAATTAATTAATGCACATGAACTTTTAATAACTTCATTTAATTCCTTTGGTGGTGTATATGGAACTAATGGTTCTTGATAAAATTCATTAGAAATTGGGTTTGTCTCAATAGACGACGACGACGACGACGACATTTTAGAATTATTATTATAATTTAAAGCTTCAAAATTTCCTGATTTAATATCAATTGATTGTAAACGTGGTTCTATACCTTTAATGATAAATTTTCTTGAACCATTTGGTAAATTTATAACCATTGCACTTGAATTTGGAAATGCATTAGAAACATTTTTAATAAAGTCAACTGCTGGTAATAATTTTTTTTTCAAATGTGGTGGTAAAGTTTCATTATTATCAAATTGTTGTTCATAAGATTTCCATAATGATATTTGTGTAACTTCATGATTGTTGTTTGCTTTATATGAACATCTCATCCATATTGTTGCACGATGAGGTTCTTCATAATTTGAAATTTCTTTAAATAAATTTAATGGTAAAATTGGTGGGAATTCTGGGATTTTTGGTTTTGATCTTTTAATTAATCTTATTGGTTTTAAATGTTTGAAATCATTTGGATTGTTTGTAATATCAAGTTTATAATTTAATAAATTAATTAAATTATTAATTAAAATATCTGATCTAATTGAATTTCTTTTATTTTCATCATTTGATAATAATTTTAAAACTCGTTCACCTCCAGGTAAAGAATATTGATATAAAAAATCTAATGAAGTTAAAATCAATTCATAATCATCTTCAATTAATAAAAATGAAACAATTTTATCTAAAGTTTGAAAACTCAAGTTTTTAGAACAATCATTTTCAATAGTTTCAGATTTAACTAATAATCTTGCAAATGATCTCATTGTTGAAATCAACATTGATCTATCATTAATTTCCATAAATATTTGAATCAAGGAAGTAAATAACACATCATCTTTTTCAACTGGTGTGAAAAAGGAAGAAATTGATTCCACAATATCAATCAAATAAGTTAGATATTCTTTATCATAAATTTCTTCATCAGGATCATAAATGTCTAGCTGTTTATCAATGAAAACAACTAATTTATCTGACAAGATCTGTTTGATACCAGGATATAATGCCAACATTTGAGTGAATTCACCATCTTGAGATAAATTTCTTATACTTAGAGCAGCACTCTTATCATTTCTATTCACCACTTCTCCAACTAAAAAATCCACACACCATTGGTGTCTTAATATAGCAGGACTGTTTCTACTCAGTTTCAGCAGAGTTGTAAGACACCATTCAAGATTTAAACCAGCTTCAATGTTCAATTTGATATGAGTTAAAATATCAGCTCCATGAAACGAGAGATTTCCCAGTGGGAACTGGTTTTGTGGTAGAGAGGAGTAGATTGCTGAAGGGTCTGGGATGACGATGGGAGTTGGAACGATGGGGATTGGAAGCTCTGCCATTTTGGTTTGTTTGGTTTGTTTATTTTATTTTATTTACATAGTAAGAAGTTGTTTTTTTTTTTTTTTTTTTGGTGAGTTTTTTTAATTGAAAAAATGGTGAGAATTAAACAATTTTTGGGAATGAATTGTGACGTGATGCAAAAGGAAAAAGAAGATTCTGGTAGTTTGATAGTTTTGCTGAGTGTTTGAGGAGTTGAATGGTTTTTAAATGGTTCAATTTACGCCATTTTTAAGGTGGTTTTGCAGATCAGAAAAGCTGAGATTTGGAAACTTATAATTTATAAATAAGTGTTTTAAAACCCCAGTCTGTTGGAACTTGGTAGTCAGAGATTATACAGCCAGATCCGGTTAACTGTGGTTTAAGTTGCTGTATTTTTTTTTAATGTGGTTTTTTCCCAGCTCAAAATTGCTGTTAATGTTTGCTACATTTCAAAAAAAAGTTAATTACGTTATTACCCAGAAACGTTGCTTTACGTTGCTTGTTTGCTGTATCATTTAAATGTTGTTGTGATGAGAATTTGTATATAAAGCAAGGACAAATTTCCTTGCTCTTTTGGTTCTTTTTTTTTTTGAATATTATTGATTATAGGATAAAGAAGAAGAAAGATGAAACTCTCAGTTCTGTCTTTATTACTTGCAACCACAACTTATGTTGCCTCAAGCTCAAGTGTTTTGGATTCGTGGAACGTTGATGATTTGAAACAATATTTACATGATCATTCAATCAAATTTGATGATGCTAAAGATTCATCAATTGAGCAACTTAAAGCTCTGGCATCGAACAGTATGGATGAATTGAAGTTGCAGTATGAATGTGCTGGTAACTCTTACTCTCCTAGATGCTTGAAACTGAAATTGAAGCAAATGATTAAAGGTGGTTCTGGTTCTGGTATTGGATATGAATTGCCAGATTATAGTGATGTTAAGAAATGGACTTTCCAAACTTGGGACGATGGTGAGTTGAAGAAGTTGTTGAAGAAAGTTTCCAATTTCAATGACTATAAGAATCTAAGCCATGATGATTTGGTTGCTGCTGTTGAAGAGAATTATGATGCTATTGCTTCCAAATTTGAAAAATCTGGTAAATATCCAGGTGATTGGTTATACTCTGGTTGGAGCAAGAAATCGTTGAGAAAATGGTTGGATAAACATGATGTTGCGTATTCCAAATGGAGGGACTCAGAAGAGGATTTGAGACGTTTAGTGCGTGAGAATGCTTACAATGCCTACAAAGTTTATGAAGATGAACGGGACTCTGCATTGGAGGCTTTGGATTTGACACATAAATCGTTGTATGATAAAGCTGGTGAATTGAAGGATGATGTTTTCAATTCATGGAGTTCATCACAGCTTTATAACTGGTTGAGATCCCATGGGGTTGAATTGGAAGAATCTATGAAAAATAATAAAGATGAATTGGTTTCAATTGCTGGTGATTATAAAAACAGTTTATCTAAAGATATCAATTATTGGACTTCAAAGGCTACCAATAAAGTTAGTCCAATTTTATCCAAAGGAAGTGAGAAAGTTGATGGAGTGATTAATGATACTTTTCTTGTTGGAATTGAATCATGGAGTAGGGACAGATTAAAAGAATTTTTACAAATGAGGGAAGTTGATGTTCCATTATTTGCCACCAAATCCCGTTTAATTCAATTGGTTAAAGACAACAAGTATAAACCAATCAAGAATTTCAATAAAGATTATTTATTTCAAGGTTGGTCGGCAGCAAATATTAAGAAATGGGTTGAAGAACATGGAGGAGGAAATTTGGATAAACCAAAAGATATTTATGAAAGTGTTAAATCTTATCTTTGGTCAAGTGTTGATTCTGTTGGTAAAGAAGGTGAAGAATTAAAAGCATCTGTTTTCCAATATTGGGATGATGGTGATTTAAAAAATTATTTGGAATCATTTGGAGTTAAAACTAAAGATTTGAAACATGAAGAATTGTTGACTAAAGCTCAAGATAATTTAAGATGGTTTTTCGGTGAAGCTTCAAATGAATCTAGTTATTATGGTTCTTCAATTGTTAATAAATTGGGTTATTATGCCAGAAGAGGATGGAATAATTTGTATTATTTGATTCATTGATTTCCCAATATTGATGCCTTTTCTTTATTATTATTATTATTATTTTTTATATATATATATTTTTGATTAAAAAAACTAGTTTTATTTACGTATTTATGACTGATTTCATTGTAGATTGTTTGATAGATAGTTTATGATATTGTGCAAGTTTATGATATTTAAAATGGGTTGGAAAAAAAAAAAAAAATTCAAATAATATTCAAATAATTTCCACCAATTTTCACAACAACAGTCAAAAAGAATACAAAAACCAACAGAAAGAACGAACAAAATGGCACAATACGCATGGTACACAAGAGTCACAGACGCAGTTCATCGTCTTACAGTTTTAGGACTAGTTGGAGGAACTTGTAAGTGAGGAAAAAAAAATTTCAAACTCCTTGATTTCTTTATTTTATTTCTACCCATTTTGAAGTATAGCTAACGTGATGAAATAGTTTATATGATGGGTGCTATTGGGTATCAAATGTACGTTGGTGGTAAAAATTTTGAAAGAGAAAAGAATCTAAGAGCAGCAGCAGCTGCTGGTGCTTCAGTGAGTATTGCATCTGATTGTACCAACTATTATCTTAAGAATGGAAGGAATAGAATAAACTAACCTTTTTTTTTAAGGCTGGTCCAAAAACCTCATAAATCTAATTCACTCCTTTGATTGATTTATAACTCTACTGATTTTTAGAATGGGAAAAGGAGAATCTGTACATATTTCATTAAATTTCATTTAATTTCATTATACTTTATTTTACAATATTAACTTCATTAATTCATTACTTAGACTTTTGTTTCTTCACTGCAACATCTGATTGCTCCTTCGATCTTTTCTTCTTTATAGGTTTCAAAGAATGTGATAAATTTTTCAATTTTAATAATTCAATTCTTTCATTTAATTTAACAATATCATTTTTCAATTCAGGGTTTATTATAATCACATCTAATTCTTCATAACTCTGATTACAAACAGGACATGTATCTTTACTTAATTTCAAACTAGATTCACACATAACATCACCACATTTAACTAGGTAAATATATTTTACACCATTTGAACCTAATTCATTCCCACTTATAGAACATATCAGATTATTTGTTGTATGGTCTGTTTCAATATTAAGTGTTACAACATCTTTCAATGATTTGATACTGTCACAGACTAATAATTGTTGATTTGTGGTGAATGTCTCTGGTTTTAGTAAATATTCTAATACTGTTTCTTTATTGAATAAATGACCTTTATAATCACTAACAATTGGTGACAGCAATGGTTTACCACTCAAATAGCAGTATTTCCATTTAGAATTCCCTCCAAGTTCGTTTCTTTCTGAGTTGGAAGTTAATTCATCAACAGATTTCTGTTGAATTAAATCTTTTCTTCTTAGTTTCACACCTCCGTCGTTCTAGAAAAAAAAAGGTTAGTTATTTATACCACATATATATATCATTAAACTCAATAAGTCCGGAAAAACTGTACCACAGACTCCCATATTGCTTTCTTGTTCAATTGATGTTTTTTATCTAGAAATATTTAAATAAAAAAAAAAATTTATAATAATAATTTTTTGCCACTTTCATTAACAATATTCCAATAAATAAATTAATTAATAAAACAAACAAAACAAACTTCTGCAATGTCAGACTCATCTTTATGGTACGACGTTGTCATCTTTTTTTGCCACTTTCAGTTACCAGGAAAAATAACATTAATAACTAACCTTTTTTTTCCCTCCTTCTAGCCAATTTTATTCCAAAATCGGAGCATGTCGACACGGTGAGAAATGTTCAAGAAAACATACTAGACCAACAAGATCCAAAACAGTGCTGCTAGTGAATTTATACACCAATCCTGAAGTGAGGAATAGACTCCCACCTCCAAAGGAAGAAGTCAATGCCAGATTCAACGATTTTTATAAAGATGTTTTCATAGAAACAAGTTTACTTGCACCAATAGATGAAATGACTGTTTGTGAGAACCATAACGATCATATGAATGGGAACGTTTATATTAAGTTCAATAAAGAAGAAGATGCAGAGAAAGTTAGAAATAATTTGAGTTCAAGATGGTACAATGGTAAACCAATTTATTGTGAATTAAGTCCAGTGCAGGATTTCAGAGACGCAACGTGTCGCCAGCATGATACTAATGAGTGTGATAGAGGAAACACTTGTAATTTCATGCATGTTAAAAGACCAGACCAGCAGTTGTTGAAAGAATTGAAGTTGTCTCAAGCGAAGTATTATTCTGAATTGAGTTGAACTTCTGCTACTCTGCTACTCTGTTATTACTACCACCCACTCTGTCAGTATCAGTTTGATCCTCTTTAGTTGTTGTATAATTCCATCATTTTAATTCATGTTTTATAAATTTTAAATTTCAGTAAATTTCAAGATTTTAAAAAAATAAAAAAATTCGGTGGCAAATTTCAAGATTTTAAAAACAAACTTCAACAAAACAAAACCAGCAAAACAAAAAGAAGAAAATGGCAGACAGATACTCGTTCTCTTTAACAACATTCTCTCCAAGGTGCGTTCCATTTTTTAAACCAACTTTCTACCTTCACTAACAAAATAAATAAATTTAATAAACAGTGGGAAATTAGTTCAGATTGAATATGCTCTTAATGCAGTCAAACAAGGTGTCACTTCAATTGGAATCAAAGCAACCAATGGAATAGTCTTAGCAACAGAGAAAAAATCATCTTCTCCTTTAATAAATTCAGATTCACATTCTAAAATTTCATTAATTACTCCAGATATTGGTGCTGTTTATTCAGGTATGGGACCTGATTTTAGAGTTCTTGTTGATGCCTCAAGAAAAATTGCTCATACAAATTATAAAAGAATTTATAATGAATATCCTCCAACTAAAATTTTGGTTAGTGAAGTTGCTAAAATTATGCAACAATCAACTCAATCTGGTGGTGTTAGACCTTATGGAGTCTCATTATTAATTGCTGGATATGATGATCATAATAAATTTGGACTTTATCAAGTTGATCCTTCAGGTTCTTTTTTCCCTTGGAAGGCAACTGCAATTGGTAAAAATGCTATTGCTGCTAAAACTTTTTTAGAGAAAAGATGGAATGATGAATTAGAATTAGAAGATGCTATACATATTGCTTTATTAACTTTGAAAGAATCAATTGAAGGGGATATGAATGGTGATACTGTGGAAATTGCTATTGTTGGTGAACCAAATGATGATCTTTTAGGTTTTAAAGGTGAAGAAGGCTTAAGAGGTCCAAGATTTAAAAAATTATCACCTCAAGAAATTAATGATAGATTAGAAAGTCTTTAAAACTACATAGTACATACTAATATCTCAAGTTTATATATTAAAATTTAAATTTAAATTAAAGTTATTTCCTAGATGGAAGTTTTAATGGATCAATAACAACACCAGTTTTAACAATAACTTTAGGCATAGTTAATTTCTGATGTGTTTCTCTTGAGGTCCATTCATGTCCAATTGGCATTCTTAAGCTTCTTTCATATTGTTCTCTAGTTTCAAAAGGATATGGAACTTGAGTTGATAAATATTTAGAATTTTTTTTATTTAATTTTTCATTAATTATAACATTGTTTTTACCTTTATCTAATCTATCTTGTTCAGAAATACCTTTAATTTTCTTAATAATTTTACCCCTTTTAGGTTTAATTTTACCTCCAGCCCAATCCCCCCATCCTGGTAATGTTAAATCTTCTTCTTTATCACCTTCTTCTTCAATCATTGATTGTTTCTCTTTTTGAAATTCATCAATAACATCATCCCCTGCAAATGCTTGTTTTATTAATTCTCTTTGTGTAAACATAACATCTGAATCTTTAATTTCATCAGGTTCATCTAATTCATCTGATTCATCTTTTGATTCATCTTTTAATTTTCCAGAATTAGGTTTAGAAGAAGTCAATTTTAAAGTTTTATTCATATCAATAACAACTTCATCATCATCATCATCATCCAACTCTTGATGTTTTCTTTTCTTCTTTTCTTTTGAAATTTTTTTAGCTAATTTATCAGATTTTGAACTATTTGCATCAACAATTTTTAATTTTCTTGATTTAACAACATTTGAATCATCTGATAATAACCAAGGATTAACATCTTCTTCTTCTTCTTTATCTTGTGATTTATTTGATTTAGAGGTTGATATTGAAGAAGTTTTTTTATTGATTTGTGAAACCAAATTTTTAGAATTATCAATTTCAACTTCTTCAACAACTTGTTCATTTAATTCTTCCAATTCTTGATTATCTTCAATTACTTCTGGTGTATAAATTCTTCTACCTAAATTTATTTTTTGATTAACTCCTGAATTTGTTTCTGTTTGTAAAAATTCATTTAAATCACCATTATTTTCTAAAATTTTTAATTGTTCCAAACTTTCTTTATTTTGTTGACGTTCTTTTCGTTCAGCATTTTTCATAAATGCCATATTTAATACACCAGTCTTACCTAATTTTTCTCTTAATTCAGTATCAGATTCAATATCATCATTTAAATTTTCATTATCAAATTCTAAATCACTATCTTCATTTCTATCCAATATTCTAGATTTTAATTGTAAACCTCTTTGTAACATTTCTTCTAATTCATCTCTATTTGATTCATCTTTACTTAATCCGGATTTAATTAAATTTTTCGACCATTTTGAATTATTACGATGTTTTAAACTCATTCTTTCAGCAGCTCTTTTAGCATCATGATCTTCAACATCTGAATCTAAATCTTGTTCAATTAAATTTTTATTTTTATTTAATTCTCTTTTTTTAATTCTATGATAAGATTTTGATTTAATTTTTTTAATTCTTTTTGCATCTCTTTCATTTCTAAACATTAATTCTCTCATTTTTCTTAATTCTGAAGTACGTTTAATCATTTCTTCTTTTGATAATTTTGCTGTTGCAATTTGTTCAAATGTAGATTCTTTTGAATCATCTAAAAGTGAAGATTCTGATAATACTGATTGAACTTTTGTCTCTAATTCAGTTAAATTTAATATTGATTCATTAAAAGTTTTAGATGATTTTGATAATGATGAAGTTTTTTGATTCATTGGGAATTTTAAAACTTCTGCATTTGAATTTTCTTTAACAATATCTGACCATTTATTAACTTCATTTTTAGAAATTTCATAAGCAGCTTTTCTATCATATCTTTGTTGAATTCTTTTTGGTAATGGAACAGATAATGATGAATTAATAGATTCATTATGTTGATCAATTAATACAGCTTTTGAAGAAGATTGAGGATCAACTATTGATAACATATCGGCCAAAGTTATATTTGAACCACCACCTGGTAATGATAATTCATTTTCAACTGTTTGATAACCTTGATATTGAATTTTTGATCTAGGAGTTTTTTTAATTAATGAATTTTTAAGAGTTGATAATTCAACATCATCATCATCTGATAAGTCTTCAAAAACATCAGATTCTGACTCACTTTCGTCACTCTCTGATTCACTATCTAATTCAGATTCTTCTTCCGATTCATCATCATCATCATCATTCAAAACTAAATCTTGATTACCTTTCTTGTGCTTATTTTGTTGTAAATCTTGATCATCTAAATCCCAAACAGCAGATAATGGAATTAAATCATCTTCATCTATGCTATCATACTCTTCTTCACTATCACTCTCACTCTTACTTTCATGTTTCTTTTTAGCTTTATCTCTAATAGTTTGAGAAAATTTGGAATTTAAAACATCAAATTCATCATCCGAACCTAAAGCTTCATCTGAATCGATTTCTTCATCTTCGAAATCCGACATATCATCATGTTCTTGTTGTTCATCACCTGAATCTATACCTTTAGCTCTATTTTGCACTCTTTTTTTCAAATTAACCACTGTACCATTGTTGTTAAAGGAAGAAGAAGTATCATTATCCTCACCTCTGGCAACTTGTTCTTCTTTCAAAGCTATTTCAAACGCATTTTGTGATTTTTTCAGTGATTGTTTCTTGGACTGGTTTTTTGTATTCTTTTTAGCCATTCTTCTTCTTCTTCTTCTTCTTCTTTCAATTTATAAATCAGTTAATTGAAAAGAATTGAAAAGTTTATTAATAAAGAAAAAAAAAAAAAAAAATTTGATGCGATGAGCCGGAAATTAGAAATTAAAAAAAAAAAAAAAATCAATTCCGACTTCAACTGTGTCAACTTTTTGATCTTTTTACTTCTTACACTACAACTATAACACTACAACTACAACTACTGTTATAATACTACTATAAAGCAATTAATAGAATTAATAGAATTAATGAAATTAATAGAATTAGCAATTTATTTAGATGCCTGCCCAACTTTCTGTTTTAAAATCTCATCGATTCTCATCAAAGTCTGGCTCTTCTCTTGAATAATCCCTCCAACTTTCTGGTAATCCAGCTTCAACTGGTCTATTTTCCCCTGATAAAACTCTTTGGCCTCTTTGGTTTGCTTCTCAATATAATATCCAGTACCAACATCCACTAGAAAAGTGTTGGAAGTCTTCGTCTTTCCTGGAACATACAACGAAGGAGACAATGGAATCAGCACATCCTGCCCGTCTCCCCTCTCGCTCATCTTCTCGACGTTCTGCAAACAGTCCTGGTATTTGGCTAATGCCATCTCCAATGCTTCCAAAGACGTGCTGAAATGATCAACTTCATCTTGGAATTGTTTCCTGAATTGCACAATCTGCTCTGGTTCTAGCTTTGAAATATCAACTTGTTTGTTTGTTAGTCTTTTTATTTCTCTTCTCTTTTCTTCTATGACCAACAACTCACTTCTCTTCTGTTCACTCATCGCTTCTTCTTTGAATTATTTATTTAATACTGGTAAAAAAAAAAATTATAAAATAAAATAATTTTTCTTTAAATTTATTATTGAAGAGGAGGAGGAGGAAGAAAGAAATGTCCGACAACACTGATTCAACGTCTTTTGCTAGCATCCTTGCTGGTGTTCAGAAACTAAGAAACGAAGGACAAGTTTCCTCCACTTCTACTCCCACACCCACTCCTACAAATAATAAAAACTTTAATACCGTTAATAAACCAGAAACCCCAGTTGAAAGAGAAAGACTAGTTGACAAAGAAAAACCAAAAAGAACATTCAAACACCTACAAGCCAAACAGAAATCTACAGTGTTGGTAAACAAACTTCAAACTGATAACCCTTTATTGAAAAATCTAACTAATATCAACTGGTCTTATGTTGAATCAAGACATGATTATGATTATTATATCAACAATAGAAACATTCTTTTCCTTTCCCTCAAATACCATAAACTAAAACCAGAATATATTGCAAAAAGAATGAAACCATTAATTCATAAAGATTCAATCTTAATTTTTATAATTGATGTGGAAAATAATTATGATAATATTTTAAAAGAAATCAATAAATTATGTTTGTTCAATGACTTCACTTTACTAGTGGCTTTCAACTTCCAAGAAGCTGCTAAATACATAACTTTTTTAGCTTCTTGATGCTTTTTTTTTTTTTCAATTTCATTTTAATGATTTTTAATGACACTATTTATATCAAAATATCGGTACCATTTTTATTCCCATTAGCCACCATTTTAGCACTTTTAGCACCAAATTGAATGGCTCTTTTAGGTTCTTTTGAAATAAATTCAATTCCAATGAATTTTGCAAATTCTCTTAATAAGAATTTAGATATTTTATAATTAATTTCAACTTCATAAACAACAAACTTGATGAACTCTGAAGATAAAAATGGATACCTCATTTCAACTCCATTACTTGAAACAACTTTATCATCCCTCATTAAATTCCTCTCGTGAATATTATTAATTTGTTTATTTAATTCTGGTATTAATTCTTCAAAATTCTTAATGTTGTTGAATTTATGATATCCTCCAAATAATTCATCTGCTCCTAACCCACTTATCAACACTTTTGAACATGTTTCATATTTTTCTTCATGTCTAATACATTGTCCATTTTTAAAAGTATTTTTAATTCCTTTTCCCTTTGATGCAAAATAAAATGCAATGGCAATAGATAAATCCATCTCTGTGTTTTTAGGATACATCAATCTAATAACTTTAGGTCTTGCAATTAAATATTCATCATATGGAACATTAATTTCAATTAATTGGAAATTGATTTTAGGAAATTTTAAAGATAATTGTTCCCATGAATTTCTTGCAAGAATTCTGTCTGGAGCTTGTGCTGCAATTAATCCAGTACGTGGATTATCAAATCCAACATTAAGTAAGTCAATTATTGTGCCTTCTAGGGAGAGCTGAGCAGCAATTGCTGCTAATATAGTGCAATCTAATCCTCCGGAAAATAATATTGAAAATGAATTTTTAGATGGATGATAAGGTTGAATGTTTTGAATTCTTTGTAAGACAGACTTAGTTAAATGTTGGTTCAATTGTTCCAACCTTATGGCCAATTTTAAATAATCTGGATCAATTTTATTAATAATTTCAAAATTATCTGCGAATGATGATTTTGTTAATGAATAATCTAATAAATCATATTTATAAACAACACCAGCAACACAATCTTTGAAATTTTCTTTCCCTTCATCAGGTTGTAAACTAGAAATAATCAAATCACTTGGATTTAATTCATCATATTTAAATGTTAAACTTCTTTTCCCAATATTATCTCGACAAAAATAAATTAAATTAGCAAATTTATCTATTATAACTAATGCAAACTCTCCATCCAATGTTCGTATCACCTCATCAACTGAATTATCTTGTAATAATTGTAAAATAAATTCACCATCATTTCCTTTGATTTCTTTATTATATAATTCTCCATTGAATAAAATTGTGAAATTTGATGAAAGTAATGGTTGTTTGGTGAAAGGGGCTCTTAATGACAAAACTGAGCTAAATGTTGAAACATCTAAGTTGGTTGTTTTAAAATTATGAAATTTGGCAAAATTTGGACCTCTTTCTAAAATTAATGGAATTAAATTATTGAAAATTTGTGAATTTGAATTAAATTTAACTGGAATTTTTTCGTTCAAAATTTCTGTGATTTCAAGTTCATTAAATTCTTGATCTTGTTGTGTGTTGGATGAATTTGAAATTAAAGTTTCTAATAAAATTCCACACATTTTTACACATTTAATTTAGAATTATGTACATAAAAAAAAAATTTTTTTTGAAATATTTTTATTTTGAAAATTTATCAACAAATACAATCAAACAACCCCGAAAAGAAATGTCGGAAACTTCACAAGAAACAATTACAACACATCCAAAAGCACCAAAACTGCCACCGAAATTTGATTTCGAACTTTTTTTAAAACAATTAAAATCCAAAAAAGCAGATCCAATAATACGATACATCCGATCTTTCTTAAAGAGTTTCAATCAAGGCAAATTCACAGCAGAACAACAAAGTAAATTAGTACTTGATTTTAAAGATTTCATATTCACAAAATTAAAAGAATTTGAACCTTTTAGTTTAATGAATCCAGAAGATTTTGAAAATTCAAAAGCTGGTGTTGAAAAATTAATAATGACTAAAATTTATGATATTGTTTATTCACCAGTGATTCCTTCAAACTTAATTGATGATAGTCATAAACAAGATTTGAAATTAGATAAAGAAATTGAATTAAATTTCCAAAAATTTGATAATAATAATAATAATAATAATAATAATGAATTACCAGAAAATTTTGAAATTGATTTGAATTTAATTTCCAAAGGATCAGAATTTATAAGATTAGCAAGTTTGGAGATCAATAGTATGAATGAATTCAAATCCCCAAGAGCTAAAATCGTTTGTATTTTAAATTGTTGTAAAATTTTATTTCAATTAATTAAAACTACAGAAAATAATGAAAATGCAGATGAATTTTTACCATTATTGATATATACTTTGTTGAAATCCAAATGTCAGATGTTTTATTCGAATTTGAATTATATTGAAAGGTTTTCATTCACTAAAACAAGTGAAATAGATTATTATTTGATTAGTTTGAGAGCAGCAGGGGAATTTATTAGGAAAAATGAGGCGTGATTATGATAAATAAAGTTGGAAAGATTGAGAATGTGAAACTTGTTGCAAACTTACAAGTTGCAACTATGTGATTGGGGGGAATAGATAAATCTTTGATGAACAGTTTTTTTTTTTTTTTTTTTTTTTT